>JAQFYC010001166.1:0-38632 GCA_034694165.1 Tomocerus mixtus | reverse complement strand
ATCAGTTACTTATCTCATGTCCAGTTTGCGGACACGTCGTCGACGACGTGTCAGGGATCCCTCATGTCTATATAATCCGGGATAAATAATAGAAAAACCTATTTACACTAAATAAATCAACCTACAAAGGAACTAAGAAAGGAATAAGGAGCTTCTACAGATATTTCTCTAAGGAACATCCTCAGAGCACTCTTATGTAACAAATTACACAACATATCGTTTCTAAATCATGAAGGACCTACTTTTCTTCGGCCTAATCATTTTAATTAATGGAAAATGGTAAAAATCTTAGTACAAACCAAAAGTACCATTAATTTATATCTAGAGTTATTAATACACTTATGTAATAAAAACTCTAATCTGTCCACAGCTTTCTCTGTCAATTTACGACGGATCAACAACTGCCCTTTTGGAAAGATACCCACAAGAATGATGATCACTGTATGGCCACAAATCTAGGAGGTCATGTCGTACCTAGCTTGACTGCTAGTTTAGCTGTAGGACCCAAAGGACCGATTCTCCTGCAAGATACAAATTTAATAGAGCAGTTGGCAAGTTTCAACCGAGAAAGAATTCCTGAAAGACCTGTCCATGCAAGAGGGGGTGGAGCTTTTGGTTATTTCGAAGTAACGCATGATATTTCAAATTATACAAAGGCAAAGGTATTTGATACAATTGGGAAGAAAACTCATGTTGCAGCCAGATTTTCAGTGGTGGGAGGGAACTTAGGTTCGGCAGATACAGTTCGAGATCCCCGAGGGTTTGCTGTAAAACTTTATACCGAGGATGGAAATTGGGATTTAGTTGGAAACAATATCGTCAATTTTCCCATCCGGGACCCAATCCTTTTCCCCAGTATTGTTCGGTCAAGAAAGCGGAATCCAGCAACACATGCAGCAGACCCGAATGCTTTTTGGGATTTTACCTCTTTGAGACCAGAGTCCACTCTACACACAATTATTCTCTTCAGCGATCGTGGAATTCCCGACGGATTCCGCTATCAACATGGGTTTGGAGTCCATACTTTCAAAATGGCAAATAGTTTAAATGAGAAAATTTATGTCAAATTCCATTGGAGATCCGCCCAAGGTTTGAAGAACTTGAGTCCTGAAAACGCTACTAAATTGGCTGGTAGCGACCCCGATTATTCCCTTAAAGATTTATACGAAGCAATCGAGAATAAAGATTTCCCAGTTTGGAACCTCACTATCCAAGTAATGACTTTCGAACAGGCGAAAAGCTATCACTGGAATCCATTTGATATCACGAAATTTTGGCCCTTTACCGACTTTCCGATGATTCCTGTTGGAAAACTTGTTTTGAATAAGAATCCAATAGATTATTTCACCCAAATAGAGCAATTGGCATTCACTCCAGGAAATATCATTCCAGGTATTGAATTGAGTCCTGATAGAATGCTACAAGCTAGAGTTTTCGCTTATCCAGATGCTCAGAGGTATCGTATGGGAATTAATTATTCCCAGTTGCCCGTAAATAGACCTAATCATAAAGTTAAAGTAGGTGCATACACTCGAGATGGAACTATGTGCTTTGGACGAAACGGGGCAGGTGCTCCTAATTATTTCCCAAATAGTTTTAACGGACCAATGCCAGACTCCAATGGAAACCTAACATCTTTCCACGTCGAAGCAGATGATGTTGACCGATTTGATCTGCGTGATGATGACAACTTTTCACAAGCAACATACTACTGGAATATCGCATTGTCACCGGAGGAAAGGGAAAGGCTTGTGAATAACCTTGCGGATGCGTTAAAAGTCGTAATTGAACCAATTCGGTCAAGAGCTATCAAAAATTTCCATGAAGTCCATCCAGACTTTGGTAATATGCTCTCTCACGCTATAAAAGTAAAATTGAATCTTGTACCGTGAGAAAACAGAATTCTCAGCCCATACTGTCATAAATACATACTACGATAAACACTAATTATTGTCAATAAATGAGTGCGTAACAACATGTTTGTATTACCTTTAATGAAACCATTTTCAAATAGACATCTGTTTTAACATTTTGTAAACAGATTTCGATTTCTTAACTATCAAACTATAGTTCTACCAAATTCAGAGCACCAATTAATTTAATATGAACATACAATACAGATAACACATTGCATGGCAGTATTACATTAATTACTCTTACAGTCTGTCCACTACTATTAATATGATTGACAGATTCTTACGAAAGCATCATCACAAACATAAACACTTGCAAACAATTATGTTCTTACCATTCACTACAGACTAGAATCAGATCAATTTATAATCTCAGATCAGATTAAAATTATTTTCTCGTTAAAACGATATCTGTAGACTGTAGATTGAACACACATAAATAAATCCATCCACATAATACATAATAAGCCTTAATCCATCCATACAAATACTTTTAGCATGTAGCAGACTTGCTGGACTAGACAAGATACATAGTATTATCATACTGAATAGAATGACAGAATATAAACTAAATACATTCACTGTTAAATACTAAATCTTTGGAACAACTATATGGAACACTGTAATGTGTATTGATAGGACAGCTTTTTAAGCAAAACATACATTCTATATTCTACACAGCTACAGTACACAATAATATTACAAAGTACACAAATCATCAATACTACATATATACCTAGCATCAACATCAATGATCAACTTTATAAAAACAACCACAAATTCCTCATAGGATTGTATCACTAGTAAGTAAATAGCTTTCACCTATTACCTCAGGCATACACCGATAATTAGCTTAATATTAATTATTTATGCAATACACTTTTGCTTATTCTTCTTTGCATAAGCGTATGTATCTAAGATAAACCACCCCACGAATAACAAACGTGGAAATGCATTTTTTCTTTCCAGTACACTAGTCAAAACCATAATAATATTATTTCATACACATGTATCGACTAATCAGAATTAATCTCTTAGTAATCCAAGTGGCAAGCTTAAGAATAACAATTTACTTTTAAAAGTTTTTTGCCTGTCTTGACTTTTTGTGCTATATTGGCATGTTTAAGTAGGTATGTATATTATCTTTATGTATATAGTTGGTTTTTGCCAATACTCTGAATTGTTATTATTGCAAATATCGATGAAGAATTGCGTATTATTTATATTTTAATGATTTTGCAACCCATACTCTTACTCTTACCAACACAACGCACTTCTTCAGTCAGCATTAACAAACAACTGATTTTTTATTTAGAAGTGCGACTTGGTGTTTTTCCCACCATACTAAGTATAATGTATGCTACTGGTAAGTAACTAGTTTATACTGGATAAGGAATGTGAACTAAGAGGTACCTACATTTATATACTGAAAGAATGTCATTCAATGAACCTATGGCTAGTCAACTGAATAAAAGATAACAAAAAAACTGGTAGCATCTATTGCACACAAAATTTATTTAGAAAATCTTCCTTCTACATATGAATGCATGAAAGTAGAATAGTAATTTTTGTAATTGATTTAAGTATGTGTATATATGTGTGTATATATATTATATAGTAGTAACTCATTTATAGATGCAGTAAATATAATATAACATATACGAACATAATAGGTAATAAACTTATAGCTCATTAAATTAATTAAGTACAGAACACTTAATCATAGTATAGAAGAAGTAATAATATATAATATAGTATGTATGTCTATACGATACGGAACACACAACTGACGTACTAAAATAGAAGTCATAGTCGCTAAATAATAATTTAATTCATTAAACGTATGCATACTAAACTTATTTACAATTACCCATCGATCCATAAAAGGAATATCTACAAACATTAATTAATTACTTAATCTTACTATTTAAACCGTAATTTCAATCACAATAACATATTGGCACTGACCCTTTAGCAGAAACAAGTGCAGAGGAAAACTGCTACTTTATTTATTTAGTAATAATATAACTGCGCAGATTAGATAATGGTCAAAGTCAACGGACAATTTATTGCATTTGTACTAAACAACTAAAGTCAATCATTTCATTATGTATTTTAAATTGTAACTTGTTAATGCTAGACAAAGTCCGCCCTTTCAGTCTTCCTATTCCTTTGCGTGACAAAACATATTGTGCCTCTATCGCTCTTGTCTATTATAAATCAGAGTTGTAGCGAACGATTTTCGAATTCGATACGAACGAGCAGCTTACGTTTTAATAATACTTACTCTATTACATTTTTCGAAATCGCACTATCGTAGATATTTACATTTCATTTCGTCGCAGCGGATTCGCATAATTTATTAATAATATAGTAGCTCTACAAACAGGATTGTTACAGACTAATAATAATAAACAACGACAATAGTAGTGTGCTACTGTCTGCTAGAAGCTGAGGGATCCGGAAGTTCGGTATAATGGAACTCGTCAAAGGAGTCATCCCTGTTCACCATGTCTTTTATTTCCATGGGCTCCATTGCTGTTGTATCACTGGAGTTTGGCAGGTACTTTGAGAGCAAATATACTGTCGCTTCATATGTAGACATCATAATGGCTGTATTTGGAATTTGACGAATGAGCTGAGTGCCCAACCCTCGGTACAAACCACGGTACCCTTCCTCTTTGGCAACTAAAGACAGCGTTTGCCAAAAGTTGCGGTATTTGGTGCCTTCTTCCCGAAGCCGTGTCCGTGCAACTTCTGCAAAAAAATTAATAAAATTCATGTATAAATAAACTGAACATATTTTATGGTAACATAATGCATTGAAAAAATGTTTGGCACATTCAGCAAGTATATCATACGCATATAAGTATATAGCAAGCAAGAATTTAAATTACAGCAACGCTAACTTTTCTAAATACCTAAGTACCTTGGGCTTTAGATAACTTTTGCAATTTACTTTCTATATAGCATTGCAAGAAAGTCCATGTACCATGAATGATAAACACTTTCAATGCAACGCATAACATAAACTCTAGACAAACGAGAATTAGCAGAACACCAGATGGGATGGGAGCGAAAGTCATTGTGCACCAGATTTCATGTCCATGTCCCTGTCTATTTTCATCCGACATAACGTAAACTCGACCCGAATGTTTGCCTACATGCTACATAAGTATTATTTGCCCTGCTCTTAATAATGTAAATAATACCAGCTTGATTGTAAGCCAGGTTGGCAAATAAAACGGTTTTCATATAATGGGCACGGAGACCATAATGTTCTTCCAATTTTATTATTGGCCAACTGGTCATTGCTATAGAATCTATATGCAAATATCACTCTTAACAGAAATTGGCCGAACCGACAGAAATACTAAACTGCATGTCTATACAAATATCAAGCCCTTACAAGCACAGAGATCGCTACAACATATAAACATATTACACACTCACTAAAAATTTAATACGATACCTAGGTACTTGCATAGATATTAGCATAAAAGAAGATACTTTTCATAGTGTGATGTAAATATTTTATTTTTAGGACATTCGTTTACGACAATAATGATAAATATATTGTTTTCTGTCTGGCAAATCCTCTCCGTCGCATCGTTCGTTAACACCTCAGTTTGGAAATTCATCAAGATGTGTGTACTGTGGCTTATAGGCATTAGTCGGTTTACATGCCTAACTTTTTAGCATAATTCTCCACTAAATATATTTTAAGTCTGTATCGTTAGCTATACTACATTTTGTCTATACCCAACATATAATTTTATACACTAAAAGTGTAATTTCCTTTACTAAGCACTTACTTTAATGCAATGCAATGTCTAGCCACGCTAAATACATTTCAGTTTAAGTTCAGCATGTTTGTTACATGATTCACAAATATGTGCTAAGCTGCATTTAACACCAGAGCCAAAAACTTTTGGCAACTTCTAATATATTAGTGCAATGCTATGCTATGGCTAACCATTAAGTGTTAAGCTAAAATGCTACGTTAGCATAGATAATTATATTAAATATACTTCTCCTCGTCTATATGTGTGCTTTAGCTCAACTATTTACATATATTTGAATAATATGTAATTTGAATTCCAGGAACGAAGTAAACGAAACAATACCATACTAACAGTTTAATTGCAATTTATAGTCAAACCGCTTGGATAGAGGTTTATTAGTTCAATGGTTTGTCGAGTCTAAGAAAAATAGTTTTATTGCTCATTGTTTCAGTGAATTATCAATCTCTTTTGAAAATAAAAATCGGTTGTTTGTGCGATTATCCTACACACGATTCTAAATCAATTTAATACTGTCCAGTAACTCGCAACTATATGTATCTGTAATGTGGCATAATATTATTTGTTTTAATTAATAGTATTTGCATATCATTATTATCTAAGTGTGTACTGGAGTATGACACTACCTTTCTTTAGGTTATCATTAAGAATATAACCTTTCAATAATATTGTACTTTGTCTATAAAATTAAGGCAGTTGTGTTGCAGTTGGTTAGCACTTTTATTAAAATAGAATCATTCTGGCCATATCTTATACCTACCTACCTCAATAGTCAAAATCTCTAGTCCCAACAAATCATGCGTCATTGCTTGCGTGGTATTCTTATAGGCTGATAAAATAACTAGATTTTTACTCATTACTAACCAATAATATAATCATAAATTAAGTATATGAATGCATATCAATTTGCGCTGTGGTAACAACTAACAGCTAACTAGTGACATTAAGCTCAAACTAGTAATTAGGACTTGATTTCATTATCTCTATCGTTTTTATGTGGTAATTTATATTATACGACTGTCTACAGCTATCCTGAATTGCAAAACTATATTGAATACGTAACTACACGGAGACCTTCCAGAGATACTCTAAATTACAAAAAGGCGATAAAACAAACATTAAGCTCGAATAAGCCAATTAGGTATTAGAGCATTCGTTTAAGGTTTATTTAATGTACCATGAGGATAGGCGATGCACGAAGCAACTGTCTTTGAGATGGCTCCAGCAGCCATAAACTGCACGAAATCAGCCGTGGACTTTTCATTAGGATTGGCAAGTGCGGCTTCTTCGTCAGCCAAGGTGCGATTATTATGAGTCCATTGTTGCAATCGTTTCTTGACAGCTTCGTAAATGACAAAGTGAATAACAGTCTCAGAGATTCCCATGTAAGAGGCAGTAATCCCCTTGTAGAACCCAAGAATTCCGCCTTGTGCATAAATACGGCGGATTGCGTCTCTTGCAGACTGGGTCTGGTTCTGGTCGAGTTGAAGTCGAGTCTTCACAAACCATACTGGATTGGTTGCCGTACAGGCTACGAAACCTGCAAAACCAAAATTAAATATTTATTTAGTTATACGTACAAATGCAAGTATATTTATTTTTCATAAGGACAAACTGCTAAGTTGTAAGTAAGTAAACATAATATGTTAACTTATAAGTTACATCTAAGGATCTAAAGTGTATAAACCTCCGACAATACATCATCCATACTTGCTGGGTTACTGGGTTACATAGGTACCAACATATCCTTTACCATTAACAAACTACATATCCTTGTTCCATATTGGCAATTCCCATAATTCATTCCACTTTCGCATTATAGCAAAAATATTTATTAGGGTTTATGAATTTCATTAAACATTTGTAGCGAGCAATAAACTACGACTTAGGAACCAAACAAATCTATAAAAAGTACTATAATGTTAAGAATGTTCTGCAATTCTTAATCCTATTCCTATACCTACAATGCTAGTCAGTGCCCCCATTATACATTTGGCGTCAGCGTGTACATTTTTCATCTAATGTGCCTAAATTACATCTGACATGCAATTCTCCACTAAAGGTAGGCACTTCTTTACGACTCTTGGAAGAAACAAAGTTTCGCTGGCTGTATGTACTAAAAGTTATGCACATATGAACATCAGTTCCTATTAGTGAGACAACTTTCCCCTAAGCATCTCAATTTACTGACAGCAAAGGGATTCTCCTTTCACAATTTAGGTTATTTTCACCTTTTAGTACTAACTAATCGATTGCTTGTCTCAATAAAAGACGCAAGGGTCAATAATTCCCGATTGCGCAGCGATTCAATTCACACAGTGTTTAGTTCTTGCCTCCTTTATTATGTCGATAAAATAAACAATTCCGGAAAACTACAGCCTTAGCATGGGACCATAATGAACTTGCGGCTTGCGACGCGACATTCGTTTCCTAGCTTATATTATGTTATGAGTTTACACAATGGACGGACACTTCCATTAATAATGTACCTAAACCTAACCTAAAGCATCACGGAATTGGAAGTCTTACTTTACCAGATTAATTTCAGGAACGCAATACACTTTTACGCGACGCATATCTGTCAATAGAAAATTAAGACGGAAATAGACTGGCCATATCACTCAGGAAGACATAAAATGCTAGGTATCCAGCGAAACGGGTGCAACCACACAATCGAAACTATGTTGGGTATGTGTACCTATGTTATTGTTATTATTTATAGCTATCAGGAAGGATAAGTAGAACATTTAAGTCCCAATATAGCAAAATAAGCGAAGTTTTAAGGATAAAGTTAGCAAAGTTCATAAAACTAATATTAATGATTCTAACAATAAGAACATGTTAGCACCTGCTAACTGTCAACGTATAGCCGAAGCAATTGCGTTGTTACTTAATAAGTATATACCTTATGAAACACCCTAACACGAACCCCGTAAAACAAAATAGCAAACAAATATTAGTTTACTATAAGGTACTTCCATATAAATTGCCTGACAAATAGTACAACTACAACTGATATGTACATAAATATATAGTATACTAGTACACGTGTAGGTATCTGCCTACAATGGCCATATATTTATACTACAATATAAAATGACTTTGTCATTGTCATCTAGAAGGTCGAAACAAATACTGCGGACTTCTAGGTGCGAAAGTAAGAAATATCTAACAATGGGAAAGAAAGTTTAGAGTACAGTAAGCCTATATAACTTTTGCAAGGTTACATAAATTATATGTTATCTAATGATTAAATTCCATTCCTTCTTACTAACAGTTAGTAAGTAAGCTCCCTATTTAACATAGTTTTAGTATGCTATAGACACGCCTTCTAAGTAGTCCTAAGCATACACATTAAAGATTAGAAGTAGACTTTCACCATCATTGCAATTTTAATACCTCCAAACAGAAGGAACATGTGGAAAGAACTATTCCTCCATGGATGGATACGTAAGGCTATTAATTTTGGCTCCCTAACATCGTACATTTGGCTCCCTTGCAAACTAATATACTACACACCATAACTAAAAAGTAAATGCTAAACTTATAGAACGCAATTGCAATGCAGCCACTCCAAATCCAAACCTATGTATTAACAAATGCAACACAAAGGTACAAATGACGACATGCCCACCTATATTACGTAATCTGATAATCTAACTACTATGCAGTTGACATTGGCAGTGGAGAAACTTTACGCTCTTTGTCTATTCATTAATATGACGCATAACGCTATTTTCATACACATATGAACAATATGCATAACTACTGTTGTAACGGTATAGATATGAATATGAAATTACACCTTTACTTTGCTCTACCTTCTTTAATTCATAAAAAACAATATAATTTTCTATAAGTACCGACAAGAACAGTAGTTTCATTTTGTTATTTCCCAAAAGCCTAACTAAATCGCTAACCTTCTGTTTTGGGTTTCTGTGCAAGTAATGATCTAAATGCAAAGCACATCTCATATATTAAATATTTAACAAAAATGCAGACAACTGTATAACAAGTATACATGTACATGAAGAGTAGGGAGGAGAAATATTAATAATAGCCGAATAGAGTAAGGTCAGTCAGCCAGACATCAGAAGTCAGAAGGAAAGCTCTGCTTTTGCTATCCTAATCCTAACATACAAATCCGAATGCCATAAATTAGTATAATAAAAGGGAATCATCAATGCAATGCATGTTATTTTCGCAGTCAAGTCAACTGAATGCGAAATTAAACCATGGCTTGATTCTAATACCAATGAGGATTAAGAAAGAAATAAGTACGAGTGTCTGTCTCTGTTCGTGCTGAAAAGCTCCCTGCCGGCAGTGCTAACAGATTGACACGAAGATGCAGTTGTTAACTATAACAGTACTTAAGCACTACATTGCAGACAAGAACAAAACATTTTGCTATGCTGATAAATACAGCAGCATTGCATAAATACATATAATCTTACGACAAAAAATATTTCTAGAAAGCTCTGGTGTCCGTTTCGTTTCCTAAGTACAAGCTTCATCTAACATAGCTCAGATTGCAGTAGGCACCAAGGTTAATGTCAATTTACATAACATTTGTTCTCCATATAGCATAAAGGAAGGAACTGCGGCCAAATCAACGAATAGGTATTACATAAGGCTTCTACCGCTACCACTATGCTACCACGCTATTTTAGAGTACTGTACATGTACAGTACATGTACAAACAGTTAACTTCTCAATTTGCTGCGCAGAAAACTACAGCATTCATCCAATTCTGCAGACCTTAAACTAGAAACATGACATAAAACCATTTATTTTACCTCCATCATGAACACAGAGCAGTCAATGCTCTAGTTTTAAGATACTGTCCATCGCTTGCCAATGTTGTGCAATGGCATAATCTCACAATGTCACACTATGAAATGATTTAACTAAAACACACATCACTCTAAATTATTAAAAAATCAATTAGACTCCTCCTTCCTATAGATCTACTAGAAATAGAATGAACTTCACCTAGCTTCCTATAACTAACTATATGTAATAGATAACCTATATAGCAGTGACATTCAATATCTGTATGTAAAGAACTAAAACAATGTCTTTAATATTAAAGGCTAAAGTCTATCACACAGGGGATAGTGTGTCAATTTGAATATTTGAATTTAACATTCTATACCAAATTGGCTTGCCTTTGAAATTATTTGCGTGCAATGTAAGCCGTGAATTCTGTAAAGGTCAAATCGAGCATGAAACAAGACATGCAATTTACTAACATGATAGTCAGTGTTTGTATTAGCAATATTGTGTGAGTTAAATAATAGAGTAGGAATTCGGTCGAACTTAAGAAAAAGGAAAGCAGGATATTGCGGCGGAACAAAATTTTCCACATCTATTTTCGTTCCTATGATCAAAATCTCGGTAAATGGATAGGTATGCTGTTGACTGTTGTTTTATATCCCCCAGCCAAGTCGAGTCAAACATACCTGATCTATTACGCAACATGTAAATAATTTTGTGGAGAACCAGAAATCTCGGGAAAAGCTTTCATCATTATTATGGGCTAGCTAACGAAACTAAATATTAACGCCGAGAAATCAGCAAGCAGAACTCTATACACTTTGACACCCGAATTGATCAAATCTGTACAACTTTTACACACCTACGATGTGGTAATTGAAAAAGTTCCACTGTTGTGGTTGTAATTGCCTCTTACTTTACCACTATTTACAGTTTAGACAGATCGTATCGGCTATAGTAGTTTTGTTATACAACGGCAACGATGAAGACACTGATACCTTCATAATGCCTTGTAAATATTTATAATACATAGATAGTACTCGTGTTTCATTTTTGTAAATATTTTTCCTGTACTTTCATAGCACGCTTTTCATAAGATTCAAACAAAAAAAGTTACATTCATGAAAGAAATGGTATGCATTAAAGGAAAACACGAAAACATAGATATCAGTGAGTTCATTCCGTTGAACTATGTCTAATATGCGTAGTACTACTGCGATCTAAAAAATTCCTCGTAAACAAATGTCTTAAAAAGGAAGTGACTTGAACGGCATAATATGCAAAACCTCATCCAACATTAAATTCTGCGATTCGTCAATGTCTTAAGTCGGGAAACTGGATATACTTATACTTTATCTGTAAAAGGATGTGCTAATTGCTTTATATCGTATCGTGTTTGATAAATCAATACATACTTGCAACATTATCTAATCTAAACACGAGACTGAAGGGAGTGGTAATGAAAACAACGTTTCTACAACGGCCAAACCTCCAACCAAATGTGTAACAACAATGAGTAATAGTAGTGCGTTGCGTAGTAGTGTAATCAACTCAACAGGTACATAATACATATATTAGCATAGAGGCATGCAAAGTCTGCATGTATGTATTGTAATGTAATACGTAATTTATGGTAAGTATAGTATTAACAGTTGCATCTCCTGTGCATGTGACAGCAGGATGACAATTGTTATCTCTGGTCTGGAAAATCTGCGAATTTCCTATGAATGAACGTACTTAACAATTATCCAATTCCCCTTATCTGTCTGTATCTCATTGTCCTTTCTTTTATTCCGTTGTAAATCCTTATAATAATATTAATAACTCTGCATACACGAGTGATAAATGTTTATAATAGAGTGTGTGTCCTTATACACCTTCCTAATGCGAACTTTGACTAAAACTGTCACTTTTGTACATATTGTCATTAATGATTTAGATTGACATTCAAGATAGTACTTTAGTTTACCTGCGGTGGCGGCAGAGCAAATGTGGACAACAGGGGATTCGGTAGGGAATATCTGATTAAACGTCTTCTTTGACTGGGAATAAGAACAAAAGTAGATTGCACGGGACGGAGCAACGCCGACGAGGTTTGGTCCAAGTCCTTTGAAAAGTGCTCTCGGTCCTTCCTTCTCAATGATAAGTCTGTATGTGGAAAGAAAACAAAACTTTATTATCATATCATCATCTTTTGATCTCATTTTAGATTACATATATACACATAATATAACTTTTAATTTTAAGTAAAGCATACTAATAAGCATTCTGCCTACAAACAGCATAAATGCACGTTACACATTAAGCATGCCTAAGTTTAATATCATCATAAATGCATGACATACAATGCACAAGACAATCTTGTGGGCAAAATAGGCAAACAATTGACAAAACATTACCTACTTATTAATGTTGATAAAAATGTAATAGCGACAAGTTGTGCAATAATATCCCTACACATATCCCTATCTTGTGCAAAGAAGTTGCATAATAACCATTTCTGACACTCCAAATATATTTAATATGTAAAACATAGCACTTCCATCCAAAGCGATTTATAGTATACAAAAAACGGAAAAAATACACATATGAATGAACATTTAACTTTATTTATATACTTGAGATAATGCTACTCCTCTGTCTTATGTTATAAATACACCAAGACCACACCACAAGATAAGGAATAGTACTATATTAGGTCAAAGGTATTTACCATTCTGTGAAACCCAACCTCTATCTCTATTCGTCAGCTTTCATGGATTCATAATTTATATCATTATGTCCATAAACTAATCTAAGACAGCACATTATGCTATTTATTTATGGACTTTGGTTCACGTGCTTGGGCAAAAAGAATAAATATGCTCAGTTCTTGTCAACTCCCAACGCGCCAATAAATTATATCATATACTAATATGCTTTGGTAAGTAAGTAGTACATACATATATCCTGGATATAAGTTTTGCTAACCAGTAAAAATTCAAGTAGTTAAGTAGCTATATGTCAAACCAAAGCCAGGCCAATAATTTTCTCGTACGATTGAGAAATCCTAATTCCAGTTAACCTGAAATGACTGGATTATTAGAGATATAAAATCTATAAATTGTGTAAAGGATCAACTAAGAACAGTTTAAATGAGCTATAAATAGGTACTTGTGTGTACAAATCCATTGCGTTTTTTATAATAATGTCTCCTCTCCGGAGCCAAGCAGATTTGAGTAAGCAATGAGCTACATAAGGTCAAATGAAGAGTTCACCTTTTCATTTAATCAGCTCCTATAGAAATAGGAAAGTTTTCGTTTTATGATACGATATGATCTCTTTACATATTATACGATTTCTTGGAATAGGTTTTATATCATATTATTTTCTCTTTTGCCTTAGCCATACGTTTTATACTAAGCAAACTGTAAATAAGATCAGGTCATAAAAAATCTCATCTCCCCATGGAAAATTTTCACAAACTAAGACACCAGAAATATCCAGCTAATCAGGCAAGACGTCCGACAATAATAATACACATTAAACGATTCGTGGTAAAAATAAACCAAAGCACTTCATTTATAAATGAAAGATTAGTTATGTCCACTTTGATTCAGTTCAAGTTGGCCACATTAAGTAAGTAGACTGATTCATATTACTCGTTGGACAACTTCTTGAGTATCAATAGACTGTGACAAACCCTAAGTCAGCAGTTTACACAATAATAAGATATACTTCTTAATATGTCGTGTTATTCATAAATATATATAAAACAGAACACGTTTCCACAAATCATAAATATATCTATAGAGCTACTGTAAAAATGGACATAAAGTAGATGAAAGCTGGGTTTGTGTATTTAGGCAGATAACCTACACAACCTCTTCTTCACGAAAAACTGGATTATTCTAGACTTCACGAGCTGGAAAATTTCCATTAAATCTCAGACTCAGGATTAAATAAGTAACTTGCATTATTCTATTCATTCTGTGCATGTGTCCATCATATGGGCACACTTATAGGCTGTTATATAGTTATATGAGAATCATTTAACATTTCAGAATACATGATTTACTCCGGACAGGGAAGAATAAAATTACAAATTGAAATTAGCTAATTGATCTGACTAATCATTAATACAGCTTCCTTCTACACAAATGACTTTACTATACTTAGGATCCAAACCAAATGGACTTCCACTAAAGAGTAACTAATTGTATGCAATGGCATTGAGTGTTACCGATTTAAAGTGAATACGATTCACTGTTTAACATTGAAAACCAATAAAGAAAAGTAGGAACATAACTTTCAGCATGCATTAAATAGGTATTATATTCTTCTCTCTTCCGTATCCGTACACTTGCTGGACATCAAACAAAAATTTCAATATATACCTACTTTATTGCACTGGACCTGAATATCTTTTAGTAAATACATAGGAACATTAACGGACAAGGACTTTAACTGAATAAAATGACTGCATTCATTTTTATCCCCAATTAACTTCCGTCATATTAAGAGACTTTGCTTATCATTCAAAGAAAATCTGCATATAACAAGATGAATTACGGAAGAAGTTAATGAAGATCACATTTTAAGAACGTGATTATTTAATTAGCATTAACAAACAATTTGCAATGCTACTTAATATGAGTAAACAACCTAACAATAATGTACATAATAGGGGCACAGGCATATTTTCGAATTTTGCGTAGATAAGTAAGTGCAGGTGAAGTAATTAAAATTATCGAAAGTATGGCAATGCATTGGAAAGGTGGGCATTAATTATTTAAACCTAGTTAAACTAAGGTGTTAAAACAAAATCTGCAACGCATACTGTATATAGTAGTTAACAAAAGTAACCACTTATTTTAACGAGAACATGCTAACAATTCAAGAAAATATTTACGCTAGCTATTTTTATAAAGCAGAGAACAATACAGAGAATAAGATGTCATAACCTGCCAATTAACTCAAGCCATGTTCGTCATTACCGGACTTTGAGCGAGCAAAACTTAAGATTCATTACTCTTAAGATATGGAGAGATAATTCATATGTAAATAACAAAGTACGTATGAATGTATCTATCTTCTACTGGCGCCAGGCAGAAATAGAAAATGGCATAAGTCCTAATTCGTTGCTCTTGCTTTGCAATATACGACATTAACATTACTCTGGAGCAAAACAGTTATTGACTGATTGCAGCACGTCCTATACTCCCATATATGCCATGCTGCAATCACTATATTGCCGTAATATGTAATACCTATCTAGTAAACGTTTGGAAAAGATCCTGGAATACAAGACGCCAATAAATGAGATCAGAGATCAAGTGGTCATCCAATGCCCCATGCTTACTCCACATGGATCATTGTTGGTTCTCCTCCAAAGATGCTTTATTGGGGCTTATTTCTGTCAATAGGTTATCCTTTCAAAACTTAAGCACACAATTTCACATTATAAATACCTATGGAATTACATCCAACCATTAGCAATTTCTAACTGAAACCACAAATAACTGATTGAAAACTGGAAATAACTGGATTCAGTGTACTGAATTGACAATGTATTCTAATATACAGAGTACTTTTACATGATAAGTTCTGCTATTAAGTGTATAAATAGGTAATATTGGTGATTGATAAGGAAAGGATAGTTCCAATACAAATACTTTACTTTGGTCCCAAATCAAAATCAAATATCATAAGGTCAAACTAATTTAATGTGTGTACATCATTGCTTGTTTACTTAACCGATTATTACCAGATTATTGGTAGCATTACCTAGCAAGAAAGACAGATATATTATTATGTCATGTATACGAAGTAATGTAACTAGGAAAGGAAATACTCTAAGTCTTATCCGAAAGTATTTCCATATAAAAATACATCTTTATCTCTACTGACGTTAATAAGTAAGCAATTTCCGCATTATTCTCTAATTCAAAATTATTAAGTTGCAAAACCCTAGCTTTTAATAGGACTCTAAATCCCAATATTAAGTCAGCGTGTACTGTACAATGTATAAATATACAATTTTTGCCAGAAAAGTTGCGTATTGAAAGACGTAAGTGTTACGACATTCAAAAGTGCGTACGTAATATGCTTCCAATTCTAGTTCTAGGTCCTAATTATGGACAATTGGCAGGCTATCAAAAGATGTATTTGTCAGACTCAAAGACCATGTTACATTAAGCATCTGTCAGTTTTTATGCACAAGTTACAGTTTATAGTTAGAAATGCTACATTATGTTTAGGTTATGAATGTTATGTGTCTTTCACCAGTCCGGTAGAACTGATAGCAAACATTAATAATTCTGAGAAGACTACATGTACCATTTATGAAAATGAATGCAATTTCCGGTGTGGTAAATGTTTAATAATAATGTATTGTATATAGAAAGTCTTCTTACGTAGGTGCAAGGTACAGAAATATTAATTACAATTACTATAGGTTAGCTATATTTCTTTTTTCTCAGACACAGAACTCAAATGTTGCAACTTCCAAGAACATAAATTCATTCACCTTTAATTTTGGGAATTACAATTAAGACATCAATAAAGTCGAGCTCAAAAACTGCAAAACTGCAATGCAAACTACTGCAATACTAACCTTATGGGTCCTCAGTTATCGTACTCTTACTATTTAACCATAGCATGCATTGCCATTATCTTTAAATTTTAAAGACGATGACTGACCGAGGCTGGACTTACTGGACTCATAAAGGACTAGGACTTTAGACACATCATCATAAAATGACAATATGTTCATGCAACATCAAGCTTTGCCTAACCAAGTCAAATTATCTCGAGCAATACATACAAATAAAAAAGCACCCAAATGACAAAAACTAACCGGTTAACAGGAAATAGAATGTATCCTCACCTGAGACATTGCACGAGTCCCAATTTTGGTGCATTACTAGCGGGCACTTGACTGGCATGATTCCCTCTTGCAACCGCAAGAATGTGAGCACTTCTTCCGCAGCTAACGCATGTACTGAATCTAGCCCTTGATGAACTCCAAGCACTTCCTGTTCCATTGTAAGGCGAAGTTCCATAGCGACCTTTATTAGGAATGGATGAAGAGAATCCACCACTGCCACCAGATCCTTTTGGGCCACCGTCGGGTTTGTCAACGTTCCCAAAAACCGGGTTGGAGGACTGGAGTCTTGTTTTCACCACTTCAAGAGGACAGGTCACCACTGCACCAGCTGTACCGGCAACTCTGTAATATCAAAAACAAAGAAAATTAGTAACTTGGAAAAAATTCCTTAGGAAAATTAAAAATGTAACCAAAAGTCGCAAAGTAAAATTGTTCTTGGCTTCCAATGCGAATTATTAGGGGAGATCCTCGTAGTATTAACAAAAATTAAGAAAAAATGTAGACTAGAGAAAGTTTAAAGATCGTAATTGTTACGTACCCTCCAGCTAATAGATGAATAAGAGTATCGCGTTGAGACATTAGCACAGCCGACGATATTCGCACCTCAAAACAATTTTAATTTGGATCCGTAACCAATAAAACTTCCTAATGGTATGCTTTATTTGTATTTTTATGATATAGTTTAGTTATCTACCAACGCAATTATAAGTTTCAGAGCAGAGGAGATTATAAATATTGTATATACAACAATATAAGAGCAAGATGGTTAGAATATCCCGCAAATATGAAATAATAATAACAAAAAGTTCGGGAAAATTATCAGATTTGCTGACAGTTCACGACAGCAGAGCTAATTAGTATAAGAACAGCAGGTGTAGGTAATAAAGTTGACTGACTTCACTTTTAGTTTACAACAGTGTTTATGCACAATGTACAAAGTACAAACAAAAGGCGATGCAATCACATAACCAGAAACTTAAAAGTACAGGTAATCAAATAATAAGTTTTGTAGGGGACAGTCAAACAAGGCCAAGGAATACAACTGAAACTTCCGTCCGATAATCAAATTAATAAAAAGGTCTACTAAAATGACAGAACTAGAACCACAGAGTGAGGACCAGAAGATGAAGATCAAGAAATCAGATCAGCTTGTTAAAATACAATAAGCCAGTTCAAAGTCAAAGTTCAACTTAAATGTGAGCAGTGAGCAATAATAGGAAAAGATATCTATCAACAACAATAAATGAAGAAACCCATTATTGTATGTAAAATGTTATCCCAAATTTGAAATTGTGAATTGCCGAGGGTTCGACCTGACGCTGACTGAAGCTGGACTGGAATTGAAGAGTGCTGAACGCTTGATGTTGAAGCTGATTTCTTTGGTGTATTTTGGAGAAATTCCTCGAGTTGACTCAGATTGAAGATTCAGCGTAGTAAATAGTTAGGCAATTGTTGTTTTTTACTCCAATTCTTGTGTTTACGTTTATTTATAAGGATGATCCTTGTTTTGTTATATAGTTGTAGAAGAATAGACTCCCCCGTTGTATTTAATAAGATTAGAATGTCAACAAAGCGTTACCAAATCACAACGCTACGTCACCAAAACTTGGCAAGCTTCTAAACAGTCATTAAACGACCGCAATGCTTAATTTTTCATTGAAACTTTTGAAGGTTTGTTTTTATTACGCTTTAATTGTCTAATTGCAATTGCAGCACAAACGACAAAGTTGATGTGTATTATATATTGTTGCGAATCCCTTCTTTCGGATTTTGTACAAGATCTTACTAATTGTACTATGCATTTAATTACGCACACACGTTTTGTTGCTATTTTTAGCTTAAAAAGTTAAGTGCGTTTACTGTTACTGTTAGTTAAACTTGAAAATGTGTACCAAATATTGACTTTTATATCTTTTAACAGTTCCTAAACAATCTTTCGGTGTATTGTGTACTGTTTTACTGTAACTTTAGTGTCAGAGAGGAGAGGTTGTCAGTTAAACAAGGCACTAAAAGATTATGGACACACAGAGAAGATCAGTCATTCATTTTATACTTTTCTATGGATGAGCTGGTCAATAGATTTATATTGAAATCTAAATGAAATAACATGTATTCAGTTAACTAAATATCGCTGAGTGCTATATAACACTCAGTAAGTCAAGTATAAGGATTTTATATACGTAATTCTGGTAGTGGTACATAGCTATACATTATATTTATATTTATCTAAAATGCGGCAGACTCATATATAAGTCCTAAATTAATAATGTGACCAATTAATAAATAGAGATAATGTAGAAGTAGATAAGACACACTAACTAGTAACGTAAGTATACTTTATGAATAGAGTTATAATCTTATAACTAACACAGTAGTAGTAGTGTGATGTGTGTTTATATAGGGTTCAAAGTCTATCCAGCTTTATACTTAACTTAACTAGTTTAAGCGCTTCAATAATTAGATATTTGTGTATATAACAACTTTTTTGTATTCCTTTCCTTTACAAAATAAGTGTCTTTGCTTATTTCCGTGCTGAAAGTACCTATTATTAACAACAATTATTTGCAAGCTTTGTTCGTGTCGTGTTCTGGTTCTGGACTGGCCTACGGTTTCACTCGTAATGAATTGGGGAAAAAGTCGGTGTGCAGTTTCGTATAGACGGTTTGCATTTGCTTATTTATGAAGATATGTCTACTATGGTATACAAAGACGATAGGAAATACTAACAAGCAAACCTACAGGCAAGCGTACTTATACTATACACACCTACGTATAAGTTTGTGAATGTTAACGTAAGCTTTGTATACGGTGCCAGTTTGTGTGTACAAGAAAATGGGATGGAATTGTAGGATGGGAGGTTATTCCGTCCATATATTCATGTACCTTTAGTTTAGCAAGCTTTGTGTCCGTGTATGTACATACAGTACTACATAAAGTTACTGTGCACAACATAACACAGCACAGGCAAGACTACTAGAGCATACTAGAAACGAAATTATTATAGGCATATTAATCTTTAGAGTTTGTCTATGTGTATTGCAATGTATAATCTCCAACTTTTGACGACGTAGATTGTCTATAAGCGTTATAGATCGACATATACACACATACTTCACTTAGGTACTTAACTTTTACTTATATTCATTTCGATTGAGTTAAACTTTACTGTATATTGCATTGTATTGGTTAGTTAGTCTACTTACTTATAGTTATTACAGATTTAAAATATGCATGGCATGGTATAATAAGTATTCTTATGTTCGTTAATATTGATATTACGATATGAAATACATATAAGTTCGTAGAAACAAATTTAAGTGCTGAATGAGCAGAACTGGTTGATTAGGCTTTCCTTTTGCTTTGTCTAGTGTATATGAGTTTACTGTATATATTCAATTTAAGCTTGAACCATACTTGAAATAATGTGTATCTTTTGACTTGGCTGAATAACTGAATAATATAAGTTGTAAAAAATCTGACTTCGCAAAGTTATATTAGAAAAAGCAGAAGATATACCTAAAGCAAGTATAAGAGTACGTGGTACACATACATAAGTAGTGGTAGTTTCTGTACCACATTTTGTATTGCTATTGCTACTGCCGTTGGATTGGAAAGACAGGATGGGCTGGCGGTGTGGTTAATGTGTGGCTCTGGCTCCAGCCTTTAGCTCTGTCCTGGCTTCGACACTGTTCTAATGCGAAGCAAAATTCTAAGCTAAAATTGAATGCATATGTTCATATAGTAATTATCTACTTAACAAAACATGACATATCATATCAGTATCGCGCATTATCATACATATTGAGATAAATATGTGAGTATGCAATGCCTTGACTTGGTTTGATATTGGCATGCATATTTGCAGATTGTAAAATAAGTACCTACCAGTACCTAAATACGTAGAATGGAAATGAGGTGCCATGCCATATCCATCAGTAAATATCTGCAACAGAAAATTGTAATTTTCTGAATAAATATTTGCAAATTGGTGCAATGTTTCATAGACAGGGCATGAACGTGCATAATATCATGCCTAATGCATACGTTGTAGATGGAAATGTAATTATTTACAATGGTAGACTGCAGACAATAATATTTACTACACTTCACTTGATTTAAATATGTGTACTACACTCAAAACTCAATTCATAAGCAAAAAATGTTCCAGAATCAACTGTCATAACCGTACCGTGATCGTCAATACGCAATATTTTAATTAGTAAGCCCTAACTGAATTAGTTGAAACATTGCCATTTGTATGCATTATTGTATGAGCACATTATACTACACAATTATGTTTGCTATTGCATAATTGTGTAAGGAATAATTTTTGGCAAGTGTGCATTGTGTTTGCGGTAAACAATAAGGTGCACTTTGAACCAACTTAAATATTTATAGAACGAAAATGTTGACATTCATTAAGTGACAAAGTCAATGTGGTAGCTTACCTATCTACTACCCATGGATGATGTTTAGTGCTAGATTTACATGCTAATTCAATTAGCGGGGATTATCTATTTTCTGTAAGTATTGTATGCATTTGCTTGGCAAACGAGTGATAATGTAACAAAACAATCTTAAAACTACAGCGTATAAGAGGAATACAACGCAGAATTAGAAGTATTAGCAGATGTCGCAGTGGACTTCAGATTTTCACATCCCATGCCAATAAGCTACGACCGTGTTGCGTAAACAACAATAACAAAAATTCCATTCTTTGATGCGGTTGGTTAAGCTGGAGCAAACTCATCTTATGTACCTAGTAGTTCACAAATTATCATTAAAATGTTTGTACCTAACTTATTTACACAAACTTTATTTTTGAGGGAAACTTTGTGAATTTAATTCAGCCATCGTGCAATTAAGCTGTAGGTCCAGGTACTAATTGCATGGATGTTAAGCATAGGTATGTTATGTAATGCCATGCTAGAAATAATGGTAATACTATATTGTAGGCTTACTTTGAAAATAATAGATTTTTTATAGTCAGATAAGGTAGTAACGCGTTTGGTTAGTTACTTTCTATGTAAATTCATTTAACCTAAGTATAACCCTAACCCTACCATCGCTAATCCATCACTGTTATTTCGGAAGCGAGTAGTTGTTTCGGAAAAGTTTCGACAAAGGTTAAACTTGTGTGTACTATTATGTAAGTAGCAGTAGCCACGAGATTGGCACATGCAATTCCCTAATTCTTTCTTCCATACCTTTGTACTGTGGTAGTGTGGTATGAAGTGCGAAATACCAGTATGTGTAGTATAAATATTTCTACTCTATCGGAACTCCTCCCAAACCCGAATCGGAGTTTGTTCTCCATGGTCTACTATTAGCGCTATTTATTTAGACGCTACATTGCATTGTACGTTTCTATTCATGTGTATTCATAGTACAACAGGAAACTACGTTGTTTGTGTGTTAGAGTTATTTTTTGGTAAAAGGATACACAACAGTCTACACTAGTAGACAACATATTTACTTGCAGATGAGTATTTATAAAGAATACGCACACGTGTGAGCGTTTGGGTTAGTTTGCTGAATACACTTTTGGAAGAGAAATGCAATGGGTATTTATAACTGAAATTTGTGTGTTATGCCGTATTGAAATTAAACGAACATACATATATCGCTTTCATTCATTCTCAGGTTTTGTGTAGAGTTTAAGTGTTTAGCTGTGATAATGTTGTATGCAAATGCAAGATGGCTTCGTCAATGTTGCGAATATTCTAAGTAAATTAAATACATAATTTTTCATATCTGTAGTATATTGCATAATATGCATGCCAGGATTTACTATGCAAATAATTAGTCTTATTGACCTATCATCAATCTTTAGTCGGTATGGAATAAATATACTTATACTTCACTAACATTTCTTGTGGTATCGTTATTTATTTCCGTGTTATTTAATTATACTATACAGTTTTAGTAGTGGTTAAGGTAAAGTTAATTCTTTCTTATTTGAATGCAAAAGTATTATACAGTTTATTCATGATGAAAATGGATATAGGCACATAAAATTTCGCATAGCTCGTTGATTTTTAAAATTGTGATGTGGATATTACAGAACACAAATACAGTATACCGGAGATGTATGATGTCGTTATGCATTACATGTCCATAAAATTGCCGTAATTTATTCTAAGGTATATGTATACGTATTATGTAGCATACGTATTCATTCGAAATAGCAACATGGAACAATATCACTTGAAATACTAAGAAAAGTGTCATTGTCTTGTCATTAATATTTTTCAGTACACAGTACACATTTCTTTCGCGGAAGGAGACAACTCAGAACTGACTGTTGCTAACCTATAAACTCATTGGTAACGAATGCAAACATGAACAGCAAAAACGCATCCGTAAATATGAATCTACTATGTAATAGTTTCCGCACTTAAACGAAAAAGCAAAGAAGCAGTTCATAAGATTACATGTAAATACACCAATTTGGACATACTTTCTACATTTGTACATAACATCAAATCTGCGAATCCTATAAATACATACAATTGCGCAGCAAGGTTTCTTTTTAAAGTGATTCATATCACAGATAGTATAGTACCTAGCCTAAATCTCAAAGTATTTCACAACTAATTCGAGGTAGGATTGGAGAATGTGATTAGGAATGAATTAGTGACAATTCACGTTATACATAATGGTCATCAATTCTTATTATTCAGCAAGCGAAAGTAATATCTAAGTGAATCACTGTATAGTATGTACCACATGTTCATTAAAATGTAGGTAATCCTTCTTAAGTACTCGAACCCATACTTCCATGTTATTTAGGGATATGTATCGAAAATAATAGTAGACATATACAACTATTTGTTCGTGAAAGCTGTATGTATAACATATAATTGTGAATGCTATTTGCTGTGCAATACTATGTAAATGTAACCCCATTTTTACATTTTGAAATAAATTGCATAATATACTGTTGCAGAAAAGTGTAAATGACACATGAAAGCAGCTTTTACATAGAACACAACGTGATTCAGATTCATGTACAAATATATGCTCTAAGGCTGCAGCTACACATAAAATACGTAAAATTTTGAGGGAACAGGGCCATTACACAAAGGTATGACTTAAATGTATAGCTGTTAAAGCGTCATAATTTTGTTGTTAAATAACCGAAGAAATTAATCATCGCTTCACTTTCTAAAGCGCATTTTTGGTTAAATCAGCTATTAGTAAAGGTTACGACAACTTGATTCTTATCATTTCGACTCTTTCTCCGCTATCTCATTCATATCTCCAAAAAATGGATGGAAATGGAAGCAGAAGCTGATAAATTCCGAAAGATATGCTTTAGGAGAGGTCACAGATTTGAGTTTTCAAAATGAAAAATTACGAAAATGAATATGAATCACCGTGTGTACAGTACAATACACAAGGTTTAAAAGTTCTGAGTATAAGAATAAGACATTGCTATTGCACACTAGACATTTTACACTTAGGGTAGTATACCCTCCTCGGCTTGACTAAAGTTTAATTATAAGACGAGTGCAAAAAATTAGTACATACATATGCAGAAAAGGCGCATACATATAATGTCTGTCTGTTTGATCTTAGATGTTTCTATAGCCCATGCTAGCAGACATTTTACAATAGAAAGCGACAACGCGACAAACCAAAAGATTTCATAGAATGTTTACTTTATATTTACGAAAGAGTTCCATCCGAACCGAACTGTGTGCCAAATTCGAAGCTCTTTTCATCGGGCGTTTCTTTAGTGTAAAGACTCGGGAGTAGATGTCGATTTAATTATGTAGGTGAATGAATCTGGCTGAATCATCGGGACAAGAGAGCAGTTTCGTCTTATCCCATTCGGATTTTTCATCGTATGCATGATTGTATGTATGGAAATAAGAACCAGGGAAAAGCAGCTACCTGAAAAGCTAATTTTGCGTGCTTACGAACTGTGTCTCTGCTTTGTGTTAAAGTTAAGTGATACATATTTGACTAGACGAGACGAACTTTTGTCTAAAGCGAATTATTCTGGCGTATACGTGTACGTACATATTACTTATTGCTATCGCACTACATTTATGGTAGGTTTTGTTATTTTTTACAATACTGCTGGATAAATTAGTGTAGATTAGCATACCGTCCCAACTTTCTCATCCTTCAATTGACTTGAAAAACTAGTCATCATATTCAAAGATGGGGAAGAGTGAAGATAATCCTCAAATTGTCGTCAGCACGGCGAATAATGGGTAACAGACAAGATTATATACACCAATACCTATTTATTACTGAATCTATGTAGGACATTCGCATAAGTACTAATTAACATGTTATTTCGTTTCGTGTCCCTTAACTTTATGCGTGTTGTGTGAATTAAAATTCCAAGCCATGGTGTACGGCAAATGGTAACTAAACGGTGACTGTAAATTGTTATGAACCCATGACCTACTTATGGACAGAAATTATTTCCTTAACATATTACTTGTATTAAATATGTTAATACTCAATATTTATACTAAGTATATGGTTTAGATATAACAAATACTAGTATACATATATATAGGTAGGTACTCAATAATAAATTATAATTAATTTAACTTACATAGTTTTCAGTGGCCTGATTTGACCCCTGTTGTGCTAAGGACCTATACGCATTCAATACTAACACAAATAACATGTTTTTACCAAGTAAAACCTTAGACTTCCAACATCCATAATATTGAGACGAAACCGTGATTAAGTAAGTCAAGAACTAATTAATCTCCATCTAAATACACTGCCTACTTAACATTTATCAGTACGTGCAAGATGTGCATGCAGAAAATATTAGCGAAAAACACTTAATGTCGATGTAAACAAATATATGGAATTTTTTGTAATGTTGTTATTCTTTGCACACTTTCTAGGGCGAACGACAAGAAACCTTTGACCTCTGGTGACGAAGAAGATGGCGAAAGAAAAGAAGTTACTGGAGACCCTATCCCGGTTAGCCATACGTACCTACCTACCTATTAACCTATTATGTATGTACGTACTTTGTTATATAGGACCAATTTTTTGTTCGTCCTTCATTGTGCTGTATATGTACTGGAAACCATGTAATTAGCAAAGTGACTACTTAATTGGCTTGCTATAAGCAGAAGCAGACATATATCTGTAGTATTATTACTCACGTATGGAATTTTTTCCCTTTCAGGAGAAAATCCAAGCTACCATTTGCCTTTTAGCAGTTGTCGCAGCAGTGCTTCTAGTTCAAGGAATATTTTCATCCGAATGGGTCTTTTCTGTACATGGTTTCTATTGGCAAGGTTTGCAATTACCTATTTTGTTTTCACATGATTTTATGAAGTTTTTTTGCTTTATTGAGTAAGCAAGTGTATAGAGGTTACTGTGTTCTGGTCATTTAAAAGAGAAAGCAATTACAGCTACATATAGAACATGTACTTGTATAATTATATATTCCAAGTCACTTTGTATCACCTGCAAGTGTGAAGAGTATAATAATATTGTTTTTTCGTAGGATTGTTCCTTTATTGTATTGGAAGAACCTTTAATGAAACGGGAGATGCTACTGGAGAACTTAAAAGTTCAGAAGAGTTAGAAGATGGCTGCTTTAGAATTGACATGGAGGCCCAAGGTACTTATAGTCTTGTTTCCAATATAAAACTTAGAAATGCATATTACTCCATATCTGTGTGCATGAAATGGCTCGTAGACGATCTCCTCCTTTATTGCCACACTATTAAAGCCACACTGCCCATGCTAACAAAACTTTTATCTTAAGATTCCAATAAATTCTGAAAGTGTTTACATAATAATTTACATATTAAATTAAGATATTCATGCTTTAATACTACAATTACGATACGACCATAACAGGATACACCATGGCTGTTGCTTTCTTCTGTGCTGTCAGTTTATCAACGTGTATATTTTCCACTACACTTGTCATTTTGGGATTATGGGTACGGGACTTGGATAGCAAAATCAAAAGTTTCCGTCTTGCTTTCTACTTGATGGTTTTGTCACGTAAGTCAAAAAATTAAAGTATGATGGTTAAAACGGTGGCTTTGGCTTCTGAAATGTATCTCTGATATAATCTTTAATTTTTGAAGTGGTTACTCTTGCAATTGGATTGCTCGTCTACCGTATCTGCTTTGGAGCAGTCATGGAAGATGGGGATTTGGGACCTTTCAAATGTAAATTACATAAATCAGCTTACTTCTGATAATAGTTCACATTTAAATGGCCAAATAATATTATATTTTGTATACTTTTACTTTAGATGTGTCTAAAAAGGAAGAATCCAAGTCTGAATCAAGTTCGAGCGAAAGTGAAAGCGATGAAGATAGCAGCGAAGGGGGCTGGGATTGGAATTTTGGCTGGTCCTATAACGCTTGCTGCGCTGCATCATTTTTAATATTCTTTGCGGGTACTTTAATTGGTTATGCATTGTGTATCATGCCAGTTCCGGAGGAAGAGGAGGAAGAAGCAGAGTAAACTGTCACCGTTTGGCTAAATTAATTTTATTACCTTTTCATGCAACCACAAAAGAACGCCTTACCTGCTTAATTTAAATGTATTGCGTTACAAGAGATTCCAATGGATTGTCAAATGGATTTTACCGTTAAGTTATACTGACATACAAAAATTAGCCCATTATTGTTTCTAACAAACCAAGTATTATGCCTTATGATTTCTTGTAGTTTAATTGAGCCTACATTATTTGTTTGCCAAAAATCCCTTTATCCAGATCCATAAAAAATACTTGCAAAAATAAATACAAAATACCCCTGAATACAATGCTGATATTAATCCGCGATACCATGGATGGCCACACGGATATTATAATTGTACAATTATAATGTACACAATATATATTTAAAAATATCTACTGTAAATTACAACTACCTATTACCTATATCATAGTATAGATAAATCATAGCATTTAATTAAAAAGTTAACACTGTTGCCTTAATTATTATGAACATAGCTGTTCCTTTTACTCTTCAGACATAAACACTAAATAACATTCTAAAGCCAAATTATTTAAGCCATTCGTTAACAATCAAAATAAGATGTATAGTATACGAAACATCTTTACAACATTGAATGCGTTAAGTTTATACAGACTCCTATAATAGTATTTTGTTTAGTGAATTTGCAAACAACGAGCTAACAAAATATTATTTGTCTTCAAAAGCAATTTTACCTCTGATATAGTCACAGTCACAGCTATCCGATGGGTATGAAAATTTATTTTACTGCTGGCCCTCCAGCATTAATATGCTATACAATAAAAATGGTCAAAAACGTGTATGCGATTTCAGTATTACTTATAGTTATTTACTTGTTGCCAATCACCATATCAAAATTCCATTATCACAATTGCATGAAGGACAATGTCATATGTCTCTTCTCTAAAAATGGATTATTAAATAATGTGCATTTCAAAGCATTAAATAGGCAAACACATAAAAGCATTTAATACGTGTGTATGTAATGTACATAGGTCTCTACTCTGTTTCATACAACATCATACAAAACTAAAATTTTTTGAATAAACTTTCTAAGCGTATAAATTCTTTAGTAAGCCTTTTTGTAAAATAAAGCAGGTAGTAATTTTATTGATTTTTGCCCTAAAGAAAAAATGCTATACATTTTAAGGGTGCATTTTTACTTTTAAAGAATTATCTGAATCCAACACAGAAATATTACCTATATATAAAGTTTATGTAGAATGCAGTAGCTGATTCAACTTCAACAACCCCAAACTTCACAAAATATTCCATTCTGTAGAAACGAAACACGTGCATTGAGTTTACATCCAAAAGCCATTGAGTGTGCAATATTTATTTCTTGTCCTAAAATAACCGTGCAAAGTCTAAATGTGAGACCAAAGTCCAGCATAGCAGCTGCAAATCTACTTTCCTCTTATGACAGATAAGAATAGTTTGACACGATCTTAGGATATTGAAGAAACGAAGCAGTTCAATGTTGTGGATTTAAGGGACACTGTTGTACTTCATTCCAGAAGAAAAACAAACGAAGACAGGAAAGGAAAAACCCTTAAGGTCAGTTTATTTTAATCCATAAAAAACAGCACAGTAATTTAATATATCGAATTTTTTACCTTGGATTTTTGCTCACTTCATATTTTTATATATTTACAACAGACTGCAGTTCTATTCGTGCCCTGTCCTCTCTCACTTGGTCAAGCAAAGTATTGTTAAGAACAGAATTTAAAGAGTTTCGAGAACTTCGAAACCAGAGACGGACGGAGGAAAACCCTAAATCAGTATTTTGGGGAAAGGGACCTTTGCACAAATCGCCCAACCACAAACTGAATAGCATTGGTGTTAACACTATTCGTCGCAATAATGTCGTCTCTTACTAAAGCATTACGTAAGTTATAAATTGCATTCACTACAAGTTTTAGGAAGCTATCTATTAGAAAAATAAATACCTAATTACTAATTAATGTTGTGAAGGCTGTTGGCCATATCAATAAATACCTACCTACCTACTAATTAATTATGTTTGTACAATTGCACAAGTAAATGAAAATTTAACTGCAACATATAATTATGTACATATTATGTACAGAATCATGTCGTGCAAGGGTTCTGGCTCTGCATGCCAATGCATGAAATATTCTATAAAATGTATTTAAATAAAATGGCCAGATAAGCCATAATTTTTATATAATTTATTATTTTTGGCAATGAGTTAATATATAAATTATCCTTATAAAATATGTTAATTAAAGTGCTTTTTTCCCAACAGGTTCTGTTTCTCGATATGGTACTACCCCATGGACACAATCTTTCAGGTCAGTATCAGTTGTGGCTGAATTACCAGAGATTCATCAAATGATGCGTAAAACATGTCGAGATTTTGCAGACGGGGAGCTTAAACCAAACGCTGGAAAATGGGACAAGGAGCATTTGTATCCTAAAGAACAGGTTATTTGAGTATAAATAATATCAACTCACTTATTTTTGTGTCCTAACCATGAACGTTCTAACTGAAATTTTATTTGTAGGTTGTAAAAATGGGCGAACTTGGTTTAATGGCAATCTGTCTTAAGGAAGAGTATGGTGGAGCAGGATTAGATTATTTGGCTTACGCAATTGCGATGGAAGAAATAGCACGGTTAGTTGGAATTTGAAACAACTGAATCTCTTAAAGATTATATTTATATTTAGTCGACAGAACTATATAGACACATCCGTGTGCATTTGCATTCATACAATGAAATGAAATGATCTCACCATAAGGCTGCGCCTCAAGCTAGGTAGACTGACAGAATTTTCTGATAGTTTTCCGAACCCAATTTCGGTAAAAGTCTAACAACGTAATTTAGACTTTTCTGTAATATTTAAGAATATCGCAAAAATATTTTTTCTAAAGATGATCTTATTTATTTCCCTAAAAGTTAATACAGATGTCTAGTATAAGATCGCTTAGTCGGTTTAGATTCAGTTATATAATCAAGGTAATAATAAATATTGGATTGTTTGTGAATTGCAGAGGGTGTGCTTCGTGTGCTGTGATCATGAGTGTGAATAATTCGTTATATTTGGGGCCTTTGAAAAATTTTGGAAATGACAGCCAGAAAGAAAAGTTCATCAAAAATTTCACCAATGGACAACGTGTAGGATGCTTTGCCTTGAGTGAACCTGGTATAACAAAATGACATGATTTACGTACGAAATGCAATTACCTTTTTGAAACGGTTTTTAAGCTTTATTCTACTCACTAAGGTAATGGAAGTGATGCTGGAGCAGCTTCGACAACTGCCACCGAAAAAGGCTCATCATACGTACTAAATGGCACGAAGGTAAATTATTGTTAATTATACCGCGGAATGACATAATACTCAAAGTTTCTCTAATTTTTTAATATCTTTTTACTCAATAGTCATGGATCACAAATGCATTCGAATCGGAAGCTGCAGTTCTGTTTGCAACCACAGATAAATCTATGAAACATAAAGGAATTAGTGCGTTTATTTTGCCCAAGCCAATTAAAGGTACTGTGATTTGACTGTTTATGCTACTATTATTACGTCAATAATACGGAATGTATTGTGCATTCACATTGAAATACTAATTTTACTGGTTTATGATTTGATTGAGTAGGTTTGTCCCTGGGGAAGAAGGAGGACAAGTTGGGTATTAGGGCTTCTTCAACTTGCAATTTAATATTTGAAGATTGTGAAATTCCGAAAGAAAGTCTACTAGGCAAACCTGGGATGGGATTTAAAATTGCAATGATTACTTTGGGCATGTAAATACATCTATTTTTACTGGTTTTAATGAATAACAGTGTAGAGCATATTTTCAACTGCCGTTTCTTTATTAGATGAAGGACGAATCGGAGTTGCCGCTCAAGCATTGGGAATAGGTCAAGCCGCTCTTGATTGCGCTGTAAGTACATAATTGTTAGTTTTGAACGAACTTCTCATGTATGTGCCATTTTGTAGATTATTTATGTTGAATAATATAATTTAGGTTGATTATGCGTCGAAGAGAAATGCTTTTGGTCAATCTATTCTGAAACTTCAAACAATACAAAATAAAATAGCCGAAATGGCACTTAGACTGGAATCCGCTAGACTACTTACGTGGCGAGCTGCAGCATTAAAGGACGCAAATAAACCCTTCACGAAGGTTTGAAATTAAAATGGACTTTTAACATAAGTACATTGATATTTTATTTGCTCTTTTGATTTGACATTTTGTACTTAATTCTCTGTGGTATAATAACCAGGAAGCTGCAATGGGCAAATTAGCTGCATCCGAAGCAGCCACATTTATATCACATCAGTGTATACAAATCCTCGGCGGAATGGGTAAGTCAAGACCACCGTTATGTTTATGTACTTTTACTGTATTTTGACAATTTTCTATTTGGTCTCACTGCACATGAGGTGGTGGGAGTATTATTTTGCATGTATATGTAGTAATAGTATATCGGTAAATAATAATAATGTATGATTAACTTTGAAGGCTATGTTTCGGAAATGCCTGCTGAAAGGCACTACAGGGATGCCAGAATTACAGAAATTTATGAAGGAACAAGCGAAATCCAGCGTTTGGTTATTGCAGGTCAAATAATTAAAGAATATGCTGCGATGCAATCATAAGGAACCCAGATTATTGTAATCACTAAGACTAAGTAGCTCAACTGGGCATCAGACTTGTAATAAGTTCAAGCAAGTAATTTTTTAATATAACTAATCATGGAAATAAAATATATTATTATATAAAATTACATGTTGGTGAAAACTATTCAAACTTAAATATCAGTCTGTTAAGATCGTACTCTAGAAGTGCAACTTGTCGAACTCTACTCAGAAATAATTATACTAATAACCATCTCATCCTTTTCTGTACTAATTATTTGTATTGTAATGAGTATTTCTAGCAATATCCATGTGCATCTCAAATCTCAAATTTAATTGTACCCAATCATGATGCTAATGTTTTCTAAAGAAGCGTAAAACAGTGTATAGTGTACTGTACGGAGCATCTTTTTCCAGATTTATGATGTAGAATAACCAGCTAATGTTCCGATCATATTATACAGCCAGTTGAATTGACTAGCACCAAAAAAGAGGAATGTATGAAGCAAACATTCCCCAACTGTTAAGTGCTGCCTTCCAGCTACGAAAACCGAGTAAAAGTCCAACACGGGCTAATGTAGGTTGCCCCTAGCTCTTGCATTCAAACAAACCCTGAAAACTGTCTACATTTACATTCATATAACCAGGCAGGAATATAGTCGTGGTTATTCCACAAAACCAGCTAGTTGTTCTGTACTACGATTCGATCTATATGATTACAGACTTGTTCCTTTCGTTAAAGTAAGGATTCTCGTGTACATGCAATGTAAAACTACTGCAGTATGTAAAAAAGCAGCATATAATTTTATTATATTATTGCACACAAAGTTTTGTCTAGGAATCATTTCTTGCGCGTTACTAAACTCACTACTTAACTTACTCTTTATATATTAGTAGTGCTATGTACAAATCCAAGTAAAAGTAGGTAGATTGATATTATGAGTTTACGAAACCAAAAGCAAAAGCCTTTATAATCTCCAATCTTTACAAACTGAAAACTAAAGTTGTTTTTTGTATAATAGCTTCGAGTAAATTGCATATGTACATGTTTGCCGTAGGTATTCATGTAAAAAACTACCTACTGCCTACTAGTGAAACCTACTCTGTTAACCTTTTATTTTCAATTCAAACCAGTAAGCAATATAGTATAGTAGACTCACATACCACGTTCTTGTATAAATACTAAGATGTTTTTAAGGTAAATGTGTTTATGTGTATATGCATTGCCTGACGTTACGTAGCTAGCTGTAGGTACATGTACATACGTACATTGCATGTACATGTGTGCAGATGTATAGTTTGACTTTACTTTACTATTAGGCATGCATGCTATTCCTATATGAGAATAGGTAGGTATGCGAAGCTATAAAAGTGTATACTTATTTTGGTAGGACACATTCACATACACAACAAACTCTTGTAGTAAAGTAAAAGTAAAAGCTATATGGTCCCTTATATCTTTATGCTTCTAAGTTCTACTCTTACTCTACTATAGATTTTGAATAGAAAATGAGCTTTGGTATTTGCTTACTCTCTAATTGTGAATAATATCTACTGTAGTCTACTCTGTACTACAATGTTCTTCTAAGTAAGTTCTAAGGTACAGTACAGGCACAGTTGTGGTCTGTCTGTTTATCGTCTTTCTAATCTCGTGTCTCGTCTTTACTTTACTATAAGTATATTATTGTATATCGACTTGACTATAGTATGGTTATGTTTGTACAGAAAATTGGAGCATCTGTGTAGTAAGTGCAAGTGACGGAAGTTCTGCAGTACAAATACAAACTAAACTGCAAACAGTTCCAGTAGCAGACTATAAGTAAACTACAGTAAAAGTGGCAAAGAAAAACAGCACAATTTTTTGTCGAAAATCATTCATTCATTTGATAGCCGGGGTTGGATGTTGGAAAAGAACTGCGCTACGCTAAACAAACATTTACAATTAATTTCTTGCTATATGTATACTATAGCAAAAACTGGAATTAAGTAACGAAAAGAAACGTAACGTAACCTATAAGTAAAGTTGCAACTTGTTATTCAATTAGGTAAATGTAAAAGCATAACTAATTCCTGATTGTCATTGTCATCAAGAAAGTTAAATGTGACATGGAGAAAACAAAAAGTAAAGAAAGGTTGTGTTTTCGGTGATTTACCAGTTTGGTAATTGGTAATAAACATTAATGACGAAACTGATACTAAAACTGGTTCTGCAATTAAAATAAATTCACACTTCCGTTCATTTTGTGTATGTGTCTGGATATTAGCAGAGAAAATTAAAATATGTACATAACAAGAGTGTCTTATTTCCTTGTCTAGCCATAAAATTATTAGCTGCAGTAACCAGAGCACAAAAAATTATTTAGGTCATAGAGATTAGTTAGGTTTTGCAAGATTGATTTTTATGCTTCTTCGTTGCCACATCCAACATCTCAACGCTCTGCTGGCTACTCAAATAGCAGAACAATAACTACTTGCAAATTTTATTGCAAATTTTGGAAATGTCTGCTCCTATTCCCTCTGTCAATAAATCACCCTTGATTGGAAATACGCAACAAAGCCAAAATCGTCACTTAAATCAAAATCCAAAACTAGGACATCTCCATTTCGGCGGATTCAGTTTCGAATCAGAATCACTGCCGGATTTCAGTGAATTCGAAGAAAGTAGCAGCGTAGACGCAAATTCTAAACCCACCAGGTAGGTTTAATTGATTACAATATTCTCAATCTCAATTCACGCAGTAAAATCATTATGTATTATACACCGAAACAATTTACAACAGCTTAACTTACATAAAACAATGCATAATAATAATAATGTAAACCATACGCTGCATTTACTAATAGCATCCTTTTTTAATTTTGTTTACAGTTTGATGGCATGTTGCCGTGTGTGATTAACCGAACATTCCATTTTATAACTGTCGTACTAGGACATTAAGTGCATTGAGTCCTTTCAATGTAAGTTGTGACACAGTTTGTCCCTGTCCTGTATGTATCAACTCAAGTTCACATTTCAACAAAGACCTACTAAACATCTAAAATGATTACAACAGTTTTATTCTCATTGTTTGTTTAATTATTTACATACTAATTGTATGAGAGTTTCTAACATTACCCTTGAGTGTTTACGTAGAGTAGAATAAATTATTATTGTTACCCAAACCTCTACATTCTTCATATATCCAGAAGAGGATTAGCTAAAATTCCTTAAATTCCAATTTACGTTTGTTTACCCTTAATATCTCCAAAATAGATAGAACCAGATATTCTAATTCTTGTTGTTTACCTGACCTGATCTTTATTGATATTGTGCAATATTTGCAAAAAATACAGAGACTCTCATTATAATACTTATCCTCAACATATAATGTGCTACGTATTTTAATTATACCTGCAGAAACCCAAAGAGACTTTTTTGAAACGAGGTGGAATATATTTTTAGTCATATCCAAATGCACATATTATACAATATTATCATATTGAAAAAATTGCCTTATTTAGATGTACTAAAACTAAATATAATTTTAATCAAGTTGTTACATACTATATTTAGTTAGTTAGATATTTGTAATATTATACATAATCCTCTATGTAATTCTAAAGAAAAGTAGGTTTATTAGTGCTTTTTTACAATTACCTGTACCACAATAGGAAGTCTAATGATAATTACAGAAAAATATTTACCAATAGTAGATCTGATAAGTTAAAATTAGTCAATACTTGTAAAGAAATCTGAATCTTCAGTGATATAAGCCAACTAAAGAAGAGACTGTAAGCAATACATACAAGTAACAGTAAAGAATCCCCTCCGATTTGCAAAACAAAAGATATGTACCGCATTTAATATAATTAATGTACATAAAACTTAACCAGAAAAGTGTCCAAGTAGTTTACCAGATTTCCGGAATCTAAAACTGTCAAGTAAAAGGAATATTATCCCTAGTCCCTATTTGAAAATACTAACACCAAGAAGGACCTCGTTAATGCAGATGAATACTTACCAACACCAATTATCTACAACTTATTTACCTTGACTAAATAACCTAATCAAACCAAGTAGAAAATTATCTCTGAAGCTTTTCGTCCCACCGCACATCTCGTTTTGTTCTCATAAATAAGTAACATCAAGCAATATCATAATAACCATACCTGCCCAACCTACCTACCTACAACTTACAACTTACAAGATTTCTTGAATAATTAATAATTACACTTGCCTTCACATCACAATATAATAGCAATAAATTTCAAATATTCATCATCATCAGCTTAAGAGTAAAGTATCTACATAAAAGCTTGGAGGAATATCTAACTAAAGATAAGAAAATATTATTGTTCCATTGGTGAACATCAAACTGTCTTCATTTGGAATTTGGTCGACGTCTACCCCCCAAAAATTCCTGCTGGAAACTTCATTGAATCCGATTGACTCTCCCACCACCACCTCTTTACCTGACTTGCTTCACTTCAGGAGACCATCAGAAGGGAGAATGGCTCCGACGACCACCATCGAGACCGTCACGATCAGCCGCCCTCTAAAGGTACGCCAACATCCTTCATTTCCATAAAATTATTCCTGGAACCTTTTCTGTGCTATAGCGTATTTTCTAAATTACATTGCTTGAATAATTAATTATTTATTGCTACGTGCGTGCTTTCTTTCTATTTTAGTAGGTACAATTACTTTGTGCGCTTACTATTTTAAGCATAGGTAATATTTTATTCAATTTGCTGACCTTTCACCTGTGATTTTACTTACATTAGACTAGAATAGATTAATTTACTTTATTGCTCTATATACCTATGAAATGCGTATATAAAACATTAGTAAAGAACTATTTCTGTGCGTGTACATTTCATACCCAAATTTTCATGGAGAAAAAAGGAAATTCTTTTTTCGGACTTCATACATAATTTGTTAGTACTAATGTTTACGTTAGTTCATCTGCTATGTATTTATTACCATATTATTCGTTTGGTATTTTTTCATCTAAATCTGGGTGTGTACTGTACCTCTCTATTAACTGCAGCCAGCAGATTAACAGTACATCACATACCTATACAATTAAGTTTATACTTATACAAATACATGTACCTATTAATAATGCGGATACTGTCTTGTCTAAGTATATACCTAATGTGGTTTAGGAATCTGGAAAAACCGACTATGATGTTTCTACTATGTTGTTTCTGTTGGGAACGATCCTAGAATGTATGATTAGAATGAAGGGAATATAGTGGTTGTAGTTATCCTATATATAGATATACTTAGATGCATACATAAACATACCTATACAGAGAAAGCGTATGAGATCATAGCTATTTAGGATTTATTGCCAAGCTGGCTCAGATAGACAACTCGTTGCCACCTACAAATGTAAACTAGTAACGGTGTTTTCGAAAATACTAAAGAGTTGTCATTCCATCTCCATCCCATGCCATGCCACGAGGAGACGAGCTACAGATACTGAAATGTACTGGGATGAGACGAGACGCATAAAATATGTATCTTGTGATTTATCGTTCTGCTATTGATTTTAGGCAGAACAGAATTAACTTATCTACATTTTATTCATCTACCTACCTTCTAGTCCACTCCCAAACCAGACCAGACCAGAAGATAACTATATCGTTTACTTATCCTTAGGTACTGTAGAATTTTAGTACCCAAGTTTCCATTTACGCAATGTAGGAAGTAGGCAACTATATCGTTTACTTATCCTTAGGTACTGTAGAATTTTAGTACCCAAGTTTCCATTTACGCAATGTAGGAAGTAGGAAGCTCCAGGCGCTGCGCTACTGGAGAAAATTCTGTCTTTTCTCTTTACAGCTCTATCCCAACTTAAAAATGAATTTGTACATGCCATGCCATATAGTGCTGGTATATTTAGTACTACAATTCGTTTATCCCTTACACACATAAGGTGCTTAGGTAGTTTATTTAACCAGATAAAATATTCCCATTTAGGTTTTTGTTAGTTTGTTTTGAAATAGGATTGTATAATACAAACATTTTTGTTTTGGATAAAGGGCAGTGTGTTTTAAATGTACATAATCTGTATATACCCAGTATGTAGTGGACTGAAAGCGATATGATTCATATTTAATGGGTTTACTATTTGTTAGTATAAACAAAAAGTTTGTGCTGTGTTATGTTTCCATATGT
>JAQFYC010001165.1:0-38641 GCA_034694165.1 Tomocerus mixtus | reverse complement strand
GCGTGAATCCGCAATTGGCCATTGGACTTTTGTGTCTGGACGGTGGCATAATGTTGCCAAACTGATCCTTTCTTTCTTCCCATACTGTTTTCAACTGTCGAAGTATCCTTTTCCAGTGCTTGTTTAATTGTGTCCTTATCTAATGCGGAGTTACTATCATTGTCCATGTCCATCAAATAGCTCGCTTCCAAGTCCTCAATCGAGGCGTCCTGAGCGTTGGCGACACTATCCCAACTTTTGTCCATGAAGGCTGCAATACATTAAATCAAAATTCAATATTACATTACATAACGTCAGAAGATACATAGTAAGGCTTGCGTATTTGCGTTTAATACATTCGGCATTCTATGAATACTCTAATAAAACATCCAAATCTTAAACATTTTGATTTCGCACAGTTTGAATGCATTTGGCCTTTCTGTAGAGGACTATGGTAATTACAATTAGCACAAAAATCCTTTAGAGTTGAAAAGAATAGAATTCCAAGAGTGCAAACTATAGCTGAGAGTAGTAGACTACTAACTGCCAATTGGTAGTCTAATTACTAATTGGCAGATGTGGAATTTTTTTATTCGTATGGTCAACTTTTAGTACTTTGGATCCAGGGAAACAATTTCGAATTTCATGTAGTAGCGAGTAACATCGCTTATCAACCGAAAAATAGTATTAATATACAAAAGATAATTATATCTATGCATGATTATATCTATGCTTACTTTTAGGTGAAGATAAGCATTTTTGAATGTGATTACGCAATCGATCTGACTTTGGGCTAACTTGATTCTTGCAGTGCTTACAAATGGCAAGAATTCTGGGTCTTCCTTCTGCCAATTTCGTAGTCTTAGTGTAAAAATGATTCCAAATTTTGCTTCGATTTCGGCCCGCAGCGTTTCTCGTCATCTCGTCGTCGTAATCGCTGTCACTATCACTGCTATCTGTGTCCATCATTTTGGGAGGCGGAACCCTCAAAGATGTTCTCTTGTTAATATTGACGGAGGCATCAGACACAAACGGGGATGCCACATCGGCGCCAACTGAAGGATAATAAAATAATATGTTTATAAATTTATTAGTTTATTGTTTTACTAATGGAGGAATGCACAAGAATTAAGTGATAGCAAACCCAAATGGAGTGACCCAAATAATTATGATCTATATGTTGATAGTAGTAGTAAAATAGGTTTGTACGCACAATTGTCTAAGTTTGGAATATGGGGATCACAGTTTTCGTCATCTGTCATAAAATCTTCTCTGGAACAGTCTGAAACGGGCTCCTCTTTGACTTTGACTACAAATATTTAAGAAACATGAGTAAACATCTTTGCTTGTACATCATAGTATTTTACATAAAATTTAATATTTAATAGTAGGACGTAGGCAGAGGTAGATTAAGATAAGCTTATTGTATAGCTTACCAGGATTTTTTTCTTTCGTTTGAAAACTACTGGTACTCGTACTAGGACCAGCAATTCCTTGCTTGATATCTGAAATTAACAATATTATTATATTTACCATTTACAGGTACTCATGCCATAATGTTGAATATTATATAATGATCATTTTTCAGGAATATTATTCTTCCTTCAGACAAGAACACCTGAATTACTTTCAATTTGAAAGTTTCAAATGGGAAGAAATATTATATAAGTGCACTTTTCTACCTACCGCGCATTTTCTGCTTTCTTCTAGCAATTTCAGCCAATTTGGCGGATTTCGAAATACTCTCATTGGATTTTATCTTTACTTTTGAGGGACTGAATTTTCTGATGTTATTTCCCGTTTGAAAAAGAGTCTTTAAAATCTTTACTTCTTTTTCTAAGTGTACAACCCGATTGGTCAATCGCCAAATTGTATCCTTTGCTGTGTGCATCTCGTTCTCCAGACTTGACTGCCGTTCCTCTAATCCCATTTTGATTTCCTTCAGTGATTCTTTTACCATTCCATAAAAAATCAACAGCTGAGGGACGGAGACGATAGTTGATAGTCAGATTCAGATGAGAACTGAAAAGAAGTGTGATTTTAATTTTACCAAACTGGGAAGTTATTTAAAGCTCAACATAAACCCGCCTAGTATAAGATATTTGCGAGAATAGACTTTAGTCCCTCGTATGGATTGAGACGAGAGTGAGGTATGCGTAATTAATTAGCGTAATGATATAGTAAATGTTTCCTAACTAATATGTATTTAACTACTTCTGTTTCCTAACTATGTGTTTTGATTTACCGTTGAATTAGGGTACTTTACAGGTTATTGGATTACCAATCTATTTAGTGTGTTTCGTGTTTAACTATTAGTTTGGAAATCGAATGAATGTAATCGTAAATGGAGAAATTGAATTTCGAAGAAATGTAATTTTGGTGTACGTTTTTATGATGTCAGTGTAATGTTTAATGTAAATTAATAATAGTTTGATGTGAGAACAGAATTCTGGACAACAAGACATTAAAATGGCTGTTTGCGTCAAGTCTGTTTAGACATTTCAAAGTTATTACAGAACTTTATTTATTAGGTTAGGTAACGAATGCTTAATGTTGTTTGCGCACATAATAGTAAATATAGAATAAATATAATATAAATATCAAATTATGACGTACAGTTGCACACATCGCGTCATGAAAATATTTGAATGCGTTGAATTTTGGTTTTTAATTAGGAAATAATCCAAAAATGTAATAGTATAAACCCTTCATGATAAGATACTAACTAATATGTATCAATCCGGCTATCAGGTAACCTCTCAAATTAAAATTTAAGCTGTCCACTTGGAATGTTTTGCAGAGTCCTGTGTCCATGTGGCTTGGGAAATATGGGATATCCTTCTGAGTCCCATGTTATCTTTTCAAGATAAGCAATTCTAAAAATAAATTGCATCAAATGATTTTGCATTTCTGTGCAATGTACATTACTGTTAATGTCAAAATAAAATAAAAATCAAACTAAATTCTTACCTCTGTCTATTATTGGGAGTACATTCTCTCTGTGCATGATAAGACATCCAAACTTCACTTCCATCTGCATATATCAGTATTATATCCATGATTATGGTCAATATGCATATATACTAATCAAATGATAATTGAAACTGCCAATTTACCAGGTGAGGTTGTGAAGGCAGCATGTCCAGGGCCATATACGTCTTCCTGGTCATCTGTGTGGAAAATTCTACCTATTGCCGGACTCCAGTTGGAAGGTACTAAGGGATCCTTATCACCTGCGATGCTCATGATTCCCAGCGAATAATGAAGACTCCCTGATCCCGATCCCGAAAAAATCAAATGTGATATATTATTGGGGCTGACAAGAACATAAGTCCCTTCGTTTAAACAGGCATCTAGGCAATCCCAGTCATTTTCCTCTGGAACCCTGAGGAGAACTCGGGGCTGGAGGACAGTGTAGGCGTCAAACATTGGAGCGATGTACATGCTGGATGGATGAGTTCCAGGCCGCAGACTTGTCCACACAAAATAAACTTGCCCCGTAACCGGATGTTTGAATATTGTACCGTCATTTTGATCTTCCGCTTCGTCTTGCATTAATCTGCGTTTAATTAAGTTGAAATTCAATGAAAAAGATTTGGTATTACAGTGCATTTTACAGTAAATGAATACCTACTGCAAACCTATACATGATCTAAAAACACACACACATATTTACTTACTTTTGAATAATTTTAAGTAAGAAAATTCCTATATGCGTTTCACAGTCTAGAAATTCGAGAAAACTCAGTTATATATTCCTTTATTGGAATTCCCTAACTACAATAATTATAAAGGGAAATTAATCCCAATTTAAAAAATAAATTGCTTACTGTACTGGTGTGCTCCAATTTCCCATGAGATTTTGAACGTCTAATGCTTTGGTGACCCACATTCTGTGATCATTTTCGTCTGTCCTGTGCATAGAGAAATATGCATAAACTTGTCCGTCTATGTTATGTAACTCAGGAGCCCAGCAAGCGTCATAACTGGAGTTTGGATGATAAATGACAACGGACTCGGCATTTCGAAAATCTGTCAAAATGGGACTTTTATATACAACCATGTCCCTTTCTTCTATGGAGAGTATCATATAGTAGAAGTTGTCGTGATGTAGAATTTGAGGATCAGGAGAAATCTGATCCATAATGGGATTCAAAAATGTAGCATTAGACTGAGCTTTTATTTCATTCGCAGTTAGCAAAACGGAGGCAAGGAAATACAAATGCCCTTTGAAAACCATTTCGTTTTTAGTTACAAAAGAAATAAATGTATGCTCGAATGGGGAACTATAACTGTTAACACCAATAACTCGTGAAGTAAATTCTGTTCCAGTCGTTGAGTGGAAGACCGTCCAATGAGTTTGTTTTACTAAATTTATGGATTATGCCAGCGATAATAAATTGCCATGAGGGATAAGTACATTGAGGATTAATTTACTTCGGGTATAACGTGAGTCTCAAGGGCTTGATATTGCATAACATTATTGTCATACCGTGTTACAGAATAACTATATACATAATATTATGTAAATTAAAGCGGCGAAACAGTTATTGTAATGGGATAAATGTGGATTTAACAATTAATTTAGCAATGCCTACCGATTAGCCAGGTATATAATTACGTAGGAAGATAAATAAAGAAGATTAAGGAATCGCATTAAAAAACAATAAAATCGTAAAAATGATATTATCTTGCTGATAAAGTAAAAAATCAACTCATTAACCAAAATAGCCAGGTCGATAAATCTTTTTAAACTGACATCTATATAGGAACAACTACAACAATTACAATTAATTCCAGGAATAAACGTAAGTAGTAATAAGGTAATTGGTTTACTTATGACGCAAATTCCAAATTTATGCACAGCTGGATCAATTTGCAATAGTTAGGTAATTTATTGTGGGGCAGAATCTTTAAATTTTCAACAAGCATATTTGAAAAATTGTAAATAAGAAAATAATCAAATCAAAATAAATGAAAAACGAGATGAAACTATTTTAAACGTGTAGCTCTGACGCTAACTAAGTATTTCAATTTTGCAATTCAAAAATTGACATAAAGTTTCTTAATTTTTCAACCACTAATTTAGGGATGATGCAAGGAATAATAAAAATACAGTTTTCCGCATATCAGGAGATGGACACTTATTATTGATAATGTTGATATTATTTTTTATTAGTGTTTAAAAGGTTAGCTACTACCTGCATGATAACGAGAATATTCGTCCAAATTTTCGTGTGAGAATTCTGGCAAAGTTGTGCTTATCGACGTAAAATGTTTTGAACAAAAACATTTTCATTTCATCTGTTTCCTGCCTGCATCACTATAATACTTATAGCAAATACTTATAATATGTGCATATTGCTTACTACTAGCGCAATTGTACAGGCCAATAAAGAATGCCTCCGAAGGCAGACAGGACGAAATCCAAATGGACAATAAATAAGAACGCATTAGTAGTGTAGGATATTTTCGCTTCTTGAAAAATAAATGCATAAATACCGCAAGTTATGCAAACAATGCAATGGGAGCATTACAGACAAGAATCTCCCATTCGAAATAATTTCTCAACTTGCCAACATTTTTTCTCAACTGTTCATAAATTATATCCTTAGTTTTTTTAAGGATATAATTGTGCGATTTTGATGTCACACTCCTCTTATATGAAGTTCGTGTGACCATAATGGCATTATGTGACGTTTATCGCACACCATGTGCGATTATGATCTCACATGGTGTTTTTTTTGTTAATTTTTTTAATTTTTATGAAAAATATTATTGCTCCTTTTGATTCCAAAGTAGTTCTAAGCGCCGCAATGATAGTTTATGATAAGTAACCAAAAATAAAAATCCCAATGTCATAGGTCAAATAGGACAAAAGTTTTCATATATAGACAAGTCAAAATGCGATAAATATAGCACACCTGCCTATACGGGATATTATTCTTAATTTACAAATTAATTGACAACAAACACGTAATCGTATAATTTAAAATGGTGAACCAAATTTGCAACGTGATTCCCCTATCCATAAAGAAAAATGGGCCAACATTGGCCCTCAAAGGTCGAAAAGCATTCAACTGCTTCCTCATTAATTTGTTCACTACAACAAATTTCCATTTCTCGGCCAACTCAATTGACATTGTATTAACCTGACCACACTTATGCATGATGAATGCTTCCATAAAAATGGCAAGAACAGCAAACAACGGAAATAAGGCATACAGTAATCCAAGGTGACGGTATAAACGTAATGTTGCAAAATTTGCAATGACATGGGTTACAATTGTAGCAAATAAATAAACAGGAGTAATATATAGGTCGACTATATTTATACTTTGGTTAAGTATCACTAAATTAACGTATATTTTCCTTACCGAATTGAAATTCTGAACTATTGTAGCGCCAGAAACTAAGGCTGGACCTTTAATTTCTGTTACAGAAAGACATTTTAGCCATGGTACAGTTGAATGCAAATAGAATACAACACATAATACAATGAACAATACGCTCACCATCACATGTATAAACAAATGTATTTGGGCAAAAAATAGAAACAAGAAGAACAAAAAATGACCTCGCAAGTTAAGATATATCAATAAGCTGGCAAAAATATGGAAATCCAATAAAATAAATAATAAAGATAAAATTGGGAAGGTAATAAGCAACAACCAAGAAATCTTTGTGAGATACACAAATATTTTTAAAAATAAATTAGCTTCCGCTTCAGCTGCTTCCTTTCGAAAATCTTCTGCAAATAATTTTAAGAAAACATTATTTTCAGCAACCATGGTATATTATTTATATATATTGATTGACAAGATGGTATTTAATACTTAGCTGCAATGAGATTTGCATTTCTATCGGAATATTATGTAAAATTTGTAAGGAAATTAAAGTTCTACTAAATGGGATAATGTATGATAATCTGCATTATGAAAACTGCCAATTATTGCTTACTGTAAAATTTTTCATCCATTTCCAAGAAATTTGTTATGAATGAAGCAAAGAAGTATATGTAATTGTAACATGTTGTGTCGATTACCAGTCCAAATAAGCTGCAGATAAAGAAAAATAGTACAAAAGTAAGGTCAGCGATGTTCAAAAATGGTTCTTTCAAAAATACTTGAATAAGTAAAATGACGACAGTGTACACAGTGAAAAAGAGAGTGGATACTATTCCAGATAAGGAAGAAATTATCCTTGTCTTTGATTTTGTGGGAATCAAAATGCCATTTTTACTGTTGTAATCCCAAAATCCACATTGTGTAATATCCCAAAGCCATGCAAGGTATTCGAGACACTCAATGAAGGACCTTTTAATCATTTTGACTACAATGTTTTCCAGTGACTTGAATTTATTATTGTGGTATTAGTATTCTTAACACTATATTTTTTATCAGCTCTAGAAAATTTTGACAAATAACTCCTAATTCTATTTTATTGTTCTATGAGGTTCCACCCACATTCAACTGGGTAGCCTTCTGACTCGGGTAAAATGTAAAATCAGCCATTTAAAGTCGACATTTGGATATCAACGCTACGGCGAAAATGAATCAGAAATGCATTACGAGCTCGATGCTTTCCACTTTTATTCTACTTATTAGTTTATCTGTAATCTCAGTCGAGCAGATAAAGCCAATTAGGGTGTATACAAGTGCATATTAAGAATAATGATTCCCTATGCATACGTATCGCCTCCACAGACAGGTAAAACTCAGCCTAACTCAACACGGAAGACTGAGTATACACTCAATTTATTGTGCTGTATGTATACATGTTAGAGTAGTAGCACTATTTCAAACAATTTTTCTTGTGCAAAAGTTATCAAATATTTCCTTAGCACATTTTAAATTCTCTTGTGGTGACCCAGAAGTCCACAGGGAAACCTCAGATGGAGGAAATAACCTTGTGAACCGGAAATCCATTAAAATACAAAATTATATAATATTATAATAAGCTACTATATTAAATACCTTACCGCTTTTAATGTAATGAAAATTTCTGTTAGAAAATACTTCCGTGTTCCTGTATTTATTAGAAACTGCCCACCCAGCCAGCCAAATTATACCCCTAAGCCAAGATTCCCAGTCCGATATATGCCGGGAATCGATCTTACAACAAGTTACAAGTACATACATACTCCCTAACTACGTAATGTAAATACAAATATTTAGAGCATATTAAGCTAAACATTGGACAAGCCAGTTATCTGTTCGAGCTATAAAATTGTAGAATTCGCTTCCTAGGGATATGAAATATTTAAACTTATCTGCCCAATATTTAAAAAGACCGTAAAGGAATATTTATTAAAGCTCTACAAAGAAAATTATATAAAATAAGCAAATGAGAATAAGTTACAATTTTTTAATAATAAATACTTAACTATCACGACGAAATTATGAAGATATGTACTGGTAAGTATGCATTTATAAATACCCATAGGTATCAATGTATACCTGAGGGTATCCCGAGCACCTGCACGTGCTCGACATGCTGTGGCGTCATTTTGAGAATTATCACATTTTCTAAAAACCCCAAGTTTCTAGTTCAGATCGAATCATATTAATGCTTATTAGGACTCTATTACTTTACTAGGTGTACTACTAATACGATTCACCAGAACTCTAAACTTGTCCTTTTCGGAAAATATGGTGGGGTGCTATCAATAATGCTTCGGCAGCATCCGGCCCGAGCACGTGCTCGGAATATATGAAGACTGTTCTCGATGACGCCGCGGGATCCCGCGAACGTGCAGGTACTCGGATGCTGTCATGTATGTATATGCATGGATTGAAAGTTGTTGGCGGTTATGATCGAGCTATGATAGTATGTTGTTAAATTATAAGTACTATGTATTGTATAATGATACTAAATTAGGGAGTAGTTGTATTGAAACTACCTTTGTAACTAACCAACAGTCGGGATATTGTCCCTTTGTCCCCAAAACCAATCCGAATGCAGCCTACCACAGCCCAAAATACTATTTCGACATTTTGTACTTCGAAATTCCAAAAAACAAAATCATGTCTCTTTTTCTGATAGCGATAGCTAAGCTAATTTTAGATGGCTCATTCATTCGGATTAATGGAATTTTAATTAAGTTCTCCATGAAGTGATGGAGTAGGAAAACACATTAAATGTATTTGCTAGAGGTGCTGCCCGTCCTTAACCACAAGTCAGGATATAGTGAAGAATATAGAGTTTGTTTTGATCAGGGGCATTATAGGACAATAATTTCCTTCGGCCAATCCCGCGAAAAAATGCATTTCATTTGCCTATCCCCTTGCAGGTGTCCTTGGCTTAAGTAGTGTGCGCATGCAGCTCTACTCTAACGCAGTGAGTCACAGAGTCTGCCTGCCTTTTGCTCCTCCGCAACGTATAAAGACCGCGAGCAGCCAAAAGCAGACACGAGGCAGACAGCCAGCACCAGTGACCCGTATACAGCAACAGCAGCAGCATAGCAGAGAGCCAGAAAAAAGTATTCTACATTCTACTCTACATTCTACACTGACTGAAAGTGCACCAAACTTTTTTGTTGTTTTCAGTGATCACGGGTCATCAGGTATCACATCAGTTGTAAGTTTAAGTGCTTTTAACATAAATTATTACTACCCTCAACCGTAACGTGAAATAAATCTAAATTATATTATTTGATACTGGATAATAGATAATATATTCAATCACATAATATTTATTTGCATATTTTGTACTTTTGACTTTGTACTAACAACTAACAAACAACTGAAAAATTGAATTACATGATAATATTATAATATAATTAATAGGAAAAGGTTACAGGAGTGATAATTTAAGGCCAAATAATGTCAAGCTCAGGAAGCTCATCTTATCAACCAGCAAGCTCCTTCCTTTGGCCGGTTGCAGAGAACAGAGGTCAAGGTCACCAGGGCGGTCGGAAACTGGATAAAAACGAAAAAATGTTACGCAGTCCATTTGGAATTTATATGGCCGAGCAGCGACCTAAACTGGATAGAGAGGGAATCAGTTTTCAAGGCTGGAAAGCGGTTGCTGATTATTTAACCCCCCAATGGAAAGTAAGTTAATTTATTTGTATAGTAATTAATCCAGTTAATTTTTATGTCTTGACCGTGTTGTTGGCACTGTTATGGATTCTGTGCCTAACGCTGACTCATAGTTTAAAGATGTTGTCTAGCTAGTAGTTTTTTAGGAGTTATTGTCATTGCTTTTGAAGTATGAATCCAAATCCGACATTTGATATTGGATTTAAACAAGGTATTTTGTTTAACTTTTCCAGTTGATGACTGATGATGAAAAGTCGTACTATAAGGGCAAGTCGGAGGAGGTAAGAGGTGTAGAGTCCCGTGAGGTTCCAAAACCACCACCAATTAAGAAACAGGTGCCCGCTTCAACTGTAAAACCAAAATATGATATTCCTTCCGGTTTCACAACATTTGGAGAAAAGTAAGCACAAATTATTTACAAAATATTTCCATTTTGTAATACTAATAATAATGTCACAATTAATTAACATTATATGTACTCATACACTTAATAAACATCCGTGTTACCTGATTTTAGAATTATTACAAGCCACGTGGAAGTCATGATCGAATATAAAGAATACATGTCTATAAGGTCAAAAATTGAAAGCTTTTTGCAAATGAATATCGGCGGGAAGGCAAGAGCTATTCAAGAAAAGGGGGTAGTAGTTTTAGAGTTCAATCCGTATTGCTCTGACATAACAGGAACAGGGGATATAATACCTGGAGAATGGGCAATGGCATCATTTAACTTAACAGAGGGAATTAAATCTGTTGCTTGCGGACTAATTGACCCTGGTAAGTACTCCATATATCTAAAACTTTATTTCTTCCACAGTATTTATATGATATTTGATTATTTTTGTCAATAAATGAGTTAGTAATAATAATAAATTATGACTACCTTAGGTGTCACCCCCCCAGGCACTGCCAGTGAAATAAATGAGAATGTCAAAAGTTTAGGCTTGCGACCTCTTGGATTTGATAGGGTATGATTGTGTCCATATTTATGTACAATAAACTAATTTGTAAAAATGTAAAATACGCATGTTCTATATTTTATGCTTCATGGTTGTCAATAGTTTGTAATACATGTTTAAAGACTTATTTTGGATTTCAATTATTATTCTTTATTATTTTATAGAATATTGAGCGGGATAATAGCGAAGTTGAAGAAGAAACTGATGTTTATCTTGCTTTAGTCGAGGAAATTAAGGAAATGCTTGAGTTGGTTCGTCAATACAAAAACTTAGTTATTACGTAATTTGAAATTAAAGATGTAAAAATAGTTTTTAATTTCGACTCATTTTGACATTTTTATTAATTGCTTTGGTTTCCAAACAGAATCATCGTGAAAATTACAACCTGGGCTATATTTTTACTATGAGGGATGATGTGCCTTTGGTGCAACGCTGTTTGAGTTGGCTATATAAGAAAGCAGGTAATAATAGGTCAATTAGTTCCGAGTTTTCAATTTAGATATTTTATAGTTAAAAATAATGTGTAATATATAATTTTTTGTTATTAGGAAAGTCCCTTGACGTTGAGGTGTTGCCACTGTCTGTTTTGATGGAACTGTATTCATCGTTGAATCCTACTGATATAAGATATGCTCTAACCGAGGTTGAAAGCGATAGAATTCTGAATAAGATAACTTTCGCTTATGATACAAACCTTTCCTGCGACTGGCACTTAACCGTAACCTTAAAACAAATTACTTGTAAAGTTAATTAATAACCATTTGTGTACTTTTTGAGGTTTTATATTGAAAATTATTTATTGTCTAACTTTTTAGGAAGATCGTATCAATCTGTTGGACAAATGTGTGAGAAATGTTGTTATGCGGTCCATGTACAATCTTTTTGGTCAAATTTGCCCAATCTACGGCGTGGAAATGATTGTTCCAGAACATTCACCTGCTAAAATCTCAAGAGAGGCGATGTCCATGCAGCAACAGGGTAGTCGACAAATATTTGCGGCACCTATATGTGCAGAAAGGGAGAAGAAGCCAAAGGTGCTCAGCCTTTACAGTATGGTAACCAGCATTTGTTCCCAACATTCCCCGCTTTCGGATCATGAGGGTGAGGGAGAAGGTGAAGGAGCTGAGGAGCCGTCTACCAGTTGTACTGGAGAATCGGTAACCACCCCATCTGAAGAAGTAACTGAATAGTACTTACTATAATTATAATTTTGACTCAATTCACAGTAATGACTGCAGACAATTTATTTTACCTTGAAAACAAGATACACCTATTTGTTTTGATGAACTTTATTGTCAATCTATTTTTTAGTTTCTTCTACAACGAGTTAAATATAATACATATAATTACATGGGTATTTACACAAACAAAAAAAATTAATTATATAGCTTTATGTGTGTAAAGCTGAACTGTACACGTGAGTTCAGTTGGCTAATCTGAAAACTTGCAAATTGTTGTATTAGGCACTTAACTGCAAAAGTGCACCTGCTTACATGAGGTAGTTATAACTTTCTTCACATTATTGATTAAATAAGTTAAAGTTAATAAATATGTAGAATTAGTTAACTTTTGTTAGAAAGGTAAATCTAGATTTTAATGTGTAGTGCGATTTTTGTGTAGAATTGATAGAGATAGATTGTACCTTATTACATGTAGGTGTTATTTATGTAATAGAATATGACTGTAACGGTAATTGCTACAAATAATAATAATTTTTTCAATGGACTGTGTTTGGTTATTCTAGCTTTTGAAATTCTTGGGTAGCGAATTTGCATTGAAAGAGTGTACCTGCTTACATGACGTATTTACCTTTTACGTTGTAGCCAAATGTTTCACAGCTTTGCTGAATACAATGCAGTGCACACTGCACAATATAATAAAAATGTACTTACCACTAATTTACCACAACCCTTTTTAAGAGAACAAGACCATTCATTCCCAGCCATAATAGACATGTCATCAGTCATAATATTAAGATCTTCCATCTTTTTCTAGTAGTAATGTATACATCGTTATTATTATCGTAAAAAAATTTTCGAAAAATTATTTTGCAAGTGCCTCTCCATCACGAAACACGATTTTAAGACAAACTTGAGCAAATAATTTATATGTAAATGTAATAATATACTTTGGGTATTGATGCAAGTTCATTACCGCGATGTAGTGTATAATTTATGATATAAACACAGTACGAAAAAATATTACCGTGGTAAAATTTATGATGCCCAGTTTCAAACATTTCTGTCTGAACTCTTTCTAATGTACTACTATAGTATCAATTAAAGGATAATTATTACTACCCACCCAGTACATCAGCCGTTTTATAATTATACTAAGGTAATCTTAAAGAGTGAAACCAGTCATTAAGTTGGCATAGCTTAATGGTTTGGTAGGTATGTGTATATGGATTACCTGTCTCTATCTGTATTAACGTCAAACACTCTTAGAATGTCCATTTGATATTCATTTCTGCAGATAAACTAAGGAATGTGCACAGAAGTTATATTATTAGTAGCAATTAGTAGGATATTCCATGAGCTTTGGTCATTGTTCACAATATGACACGCTCAACATATTTAACACGCCTCATTTACTTATCTTGGAAATTCCGCTCATTATTATGAACATTATTATAATTATGACAACAATAATGTGTAAAATATCTGAAAAAATATTACAAAGTTATTAAATTACCCTTTAGCTTCATATGGTGACTGGAAGAAACTTGAAGAATTTTTCCAGGTATTTTCTAAGCATAAATTGGCTTAATTAAAATGAAATGTGCTAGGTTCGAATCATACGATTAAAAAGACAGGACGGTTTCTTTGCCCTTTATTTGGCTGAGGGCTGGCGGACTGATAATTGCCTGATAAGTAGTTATGTAGTAGCAAAATACAATGTACTAATTTCACATATAGTGAAACAAATATAAGTACCATTAATACTTGTTCTGATTTTCATATTATTTAGGTGCACAAGTCGCAATAGAGAATTATACAGTATAAACCTTATATTTAATACGTTCATTTACTTTAATATGAGTTGGTTGGTACGGTACTTATTTCTTGAGCTACCTCGGCATTGTATTGTACGTACAAACAAGTAATACGGTTTAGGTGAGGCACAAAAGCAGTTTAGATTAGAGAATATAATGTATTTGTACTATATAGCGTAATTAGGCATAAGAAATGATATATAGACAATTGTCACAAATAAACTACTAGTTAAATAAATACAGTCTGGTTGCGACAGTTGTGTTATCGCCCGAGAAGGTGAAGGTCGTTGATGGTCCGGCCTTGAATGTACGTAATGGTTAAATTGCATTTAGTTGCACTCACAATCACAATAGTCAATCTCGCCCATTTAGAAGCGGATACCCAATTTCTACGAATATAAGTAAATGACCTTGGCATAAATCTTCTACTTATCCTACCCTACCCAGCCCTCAATGTCAATGCCATTTTTTACACTTTGGGAATATCTACATATTGCGTTGTGATTCTTGGTTCCTATTCACCTTCTTACCCAAACTACAATTTTGAAACTTGAGAGCCCGCATGATCATACTATATATAATAGCTAGGTCAGGTAACAAAAAAAATAAGATTACACATATCTATGAGCATATGTAAAATATTTTTACATCTTTAAACAATTTTCTTTAGTTATTAATCAAAAAATATGAACATAAAGCAGACATTCTAGAAAATAGGAAAATAGATCCCAACAACAACCCAACCCACTTAGGAGCCCAAATGATTTTTATATGCACAAACAACATTAGAAAAAATAATCCATTCTTAAATTGACGATTTTTGGACCCATACATATAGATGGTATAACATGTATCTAAAATTATGCATATTGAATTTCTAATTAAATATAAGATTTTTTGAGATGAAACTTTCTAGTAGGTAATTAGAGTTTGTTTCACTTTTCTAATGCTTGATATAGAATTGCAGAAATAATGTAGTAAGTGTGATTTTTTATAGCATTTTCAGATTTTACAGATAAATAGTTTAATTGCTATAGTTAGTAAATCTTTGTTGTCTTGTAGTCAAGTATAATTGTTAAGCAAGCAGTTTGTGCATAGTCCCTATTCCCTAAAACTATCCACGAATATGATTCAATAACATTAATGTACTAGCATTAGTAAATACATCCTATAATAATAAAATAATAAAGCGTACGTACTTAAACATCTCATTGTCACTCTGCCGGTTACTCTGATTTAGACAAGTGGTCCTCAAGAATTCTAAGTGTAAGTATAAATCAAAACTAAGAAATATTCTGCAAGACAGAACAATTAAAAACTATATAATGACATACATTGCATATAATAGTTAGTAATTCCTTTATTGGGAAATCTGTATCGGTAATTCTGATAGATATAGTTACGAATATTAAATTACAATTAATTGTGTTATAAATATAGGATAGGTGACTGGGAAAATGGCAACGAATTATAAACTACTTTATTTCAACATCAAAGTATTGGGGGAGCCCATTCGGTTTATTTTCCATGCTGCTGAAATTCCTTTTGAGGATGTAAGAATGTCTGAGGACTCGGATTATCAAAGTAAAATTAAATTTTAATTGATTAAAGACGAAGCTTTGCTTAACCTAATTTCCATTATTAATTAACTTGTAGTTGTAAATGGTTTTCTATTGCTCACAAATATGTTTTACAAAAAAATAATCATTTTGCTTAGAATTGAAATGGGGTCTCCTGCCAATTCTGGAGTTTGACGGAATTCAACTTGCCGAATCTGCTGCCATTTGCCGATATTTGGCAAATAAATATGGCATGGCTGGGGAGACTCCATTGGAATCGGCCCTAATTGATGAACTTGTCGATGTTTTCAAAGATGTCAGATTAGGTAAGCTCATTTCATTAAGAAATTGGGATGAACGTCTATAAGAAAAACATACCTTTAATAAATTCATATATTTCAATGCAATTTTTTCAGAATGGCGTAAATTTTATTTCGAAAGCGATGAAGCCAAGAAATCGACGGCAAAGGAGAATTTGTTGGCTAAAACATACCCAAAATATATCCCAATGTTTGAAAAACTCATCCAGGCAAACGGAAGCGGGTGGCTTGTGGGTCAGAAATACAGTTGGGCTGACTTCTTTTTGGTAACGTTCATGGAAGTGTGGGAGGACACAATTGATCCGAATTTGCTGAAGGATTCCCCGGGACTACAAAGTCTTAAGAAATCTGTATATAGAATACCTGGCATTGCCAAATATTTGGAAACACGCCCAAAGACTGAGATTTAGGCAAGCTAAGCTGTATTAAAGTTAGCCAAAATTATAGCATGCTAAATTATACAGACCCTTACAGAAATTAAAAAAATTATTAGTTGAAGAATTATCTATAATATACATAATTACAAAATTTATCTAAAAACCCTAATAAAGTTCTTGAGTATATAATAAATACAAACAATTAATTGTTATCTTCACTTACTAACAATGCAAGTAAGTACCACTTTTTTACAAATGAATGGACAAAAATGCATTCTTAACACACATACAGTAGGCGTATTAGGCACCCGAAATACTATACTACTGCAAGGACAATTTAGGCTTAGCAAATCATAGGAAATTAATTATGTCAAATATAGGTTATACATACCTTTTTCCGAATCGTTATAGAAAGGTTGCGACAAAATTCATCCACTTGCACCCCCAAATCCTCATGCAGCACTTTATACATTGTTCAATAAATTTTTAGTGGTGTAGGAACCGAACACAATTTCGATAAACTATACCCACACTCTGTATCACAATTAATTAGGACAACCCTATGATTATGAAAGTATCATTCACTACAGTAGCACATAATTTCGTTACATTTCGACAACTTGTACTAAGCTTGTAGGTGGCTCATTTATTCGGACTGATCCAATTTTAATATAGATATAATTTTAATTTTAAATAAAATTTGAGAATTTTAATAATAGAGTTCTCCATGATCTGATGGAGTATGCATACACATGTATTTGCTAGGGGTACCGCCTGCCTTTTAGTTCATAAAGAATTGAAGAATGACAATCAATGGATTAATGAGTACAGTTGTATGTGAACAAGTGAATTAGAAAGGAAAGGACTTCATGTAAATCTTAACAAAATATTCAATTCATATTTAAGATCGATATTAATTGACAATTTAAAATATTGTATAGGCATAACATTATAAAGAACTGAATAAAGAGATGTGAACTGCAGAGGTTGAGTAATTAACTGGAGACCGCCTTATATAATTCAACAACCACTTCCAAAGAAAGGGTAGAAAATTCCTCCGTGTTGGTAACTTCATCTTTATGGCTGTAGTAGTAAAATTACTGTAATTTACTAATTGATTATACAAAATATATTATTCTAACATGTCATATTGGTACGAAAATAATTTACCGGTTGATGAACTTGATAGCATTCTGCTTTAACTCGTGTGCATTGTAGAGGCTAGCAAATTGCAGAGTAGACACGGCATTATCAACTTTCAGATTAGCAGAAATTATGGCTTCACATTTTTCTTTCAAAGACACCAGCTCGTATTTCTCAGCGACTTGGAGGAGTTCGCGTGCCAGTTCAACAAAATTTTCGCAGGTTCCACTGTAAAATTTTTTTATTGGTGAGATTAAATTTTCAATATTTTTTACTAAAATGGGAATTTGCCTTTACATCTATAATTAGTTTTGTCTGTAAAGAGAGTTTAGATTTCGGCATGCAGACAATTCCTTATAACATATAAGCATTTATTGCATATATACATCCCATTCCCATGATTAAATGGTTACTTTAACTTTACCGTGCAGTACACATACATAAAACTGAAAGCGCAGTCATATTAGCTAAATGCTGAAATTAAATTAAATTACCCATAAATATGTTTTAACATTGCCTCCACAATAGTTTCGTTGAAATCCGATATGACCACAGTGTTAGTTACTGATTCTGACATGTTAACTTCAAACATCTTGGCGAACACTGGACTGCGCACTGCGCACTAACCAGTAACAAATATGGAGACTTTAATAAGATTGCAAACTAAAAATTAGTAATCATACCAGTGATGGTGATGAGGTCATGGGTTTCCTTTACAAGACAAAATGGCCTTGTAAGTTTGAAAATGCGACAACAGAACATTTTAACTAATAATTAAATATGAGTTTCCATTTACAAGCCAAAATATTTTTATGAGCTGAAAATTTCTTCGATTTTGGATTGCTGTCGGTGCCCAGTTCCACGTCAGAGAGGAGTCCAGAGGATAGCAAAGATTTTAAATCCGTCGTAAGCGAAGACTTCTCATTGTGTGCAATCGTAAGTTCGGGAGCGGGATTATAAATAGTAAATTGACAAAAGATTTGCAATTTGTCACCATTGGACTCCACTAAGCTAGGCAAATTAATGTCACCGATGCATGTACAAGTGGCATTATATTCTGCGGTATACTCCTCCGTAACACCGACCACTACTCAAATAAAAACCTCTTATTAGTTATTAGTGATTAGGGGATACTAACAAACTAACAACAAATACTGACCAAAAGTATTAATTACCTTTTAATTAGTTACTAACCTTTTTTAACTCCTTTCAGTGGCACTGACTTTTGATCCATTAGAGTAGCGTCATAACTCAGTTTGACCTTACGTTCTTCAATTGGCTTAGTTGAATCCCCAAAATTGTCCAACACCAAGCGCATATCAAAGAATCCCGTATCATGCGAATGAGGTCGAGGTCTTGGATGGAGTTCAAAATACCTGGAAAATCACTGACGCTGTATCAATCACCGATTATGAAATTTTCCGTAAAACCTATCTATGTACATATAAATGACATAACTGCAAATACAAAACATTATTATTACGTATATAGGAGTGATGTAGTGTACCCTACCATTTATGTTTAATATTATTTTCCCCTCCGTAGAATATTGGCGAGTAAACCACCTTTAGTTGGGATGTTATCTCGGAGCAGTCCATTAAGTCCCAGCGAAATGTAAACTGTTCAGCGCATTTCTACATTAATTATAACAAACTTCAGTCAGTTGTCAATTGTTGATTATAAAATTGTCAGTAATGAAAATAGCTTACTTTAGTCTTCAGTTTTTTAGTTTTAGTCCAAATGTCCTCCATTTTAAGTTAAGTTTCTTCCTTCACCTTTGGCTTCGAATTGAATCGAATACTTTTCCAATGAAAGTTGTAAATATTTTATTGGAAAGAAAAGAACAACTGATAAACCTATTTTATTGGCAATATTTATACTGCACTGCCCCGTATACTTTCTAAAGTTGACAGTAATTGTGGTAACAGTTTTGCTTAACTGTCCGGCTTAACTTAACAATAAATTCAAAATTATAAAACAAAAAGATCTTCACCAACGACTAAATAGTAAATACACACCAAAGCTGGCCTGAGGACCAACAACAGCTTGTCAGACAAACGACAAACCTATCTACTGATAATATACCCAACGATAATTCATATTGTGATAAACCCAGCAGCGCCCCAAAAATTATCTTTCAGTTATCACTGCTTCTCTATTTATTACTACTAATAAACTAATAACTCATAGTATATAGTATATAATATGAATATTATATTATATTGGCTAATAGTCAATGCAATGGTATTAAACGCATTACGCTTGCTTGTTTCTATTTTCGTAAATAATGGTAATCAAAGCAAACAAGAAACTTTTTGTGTTACATACTTATTAGGCTTATTTGTACGAGTAGTATCATTTCATTCAGATCAAACAGAATCCATCCCCCGTCATCGGTTATAGAGTTTAGCGAATACGAAAATCCGAGAAAACAGGCACGGAACGGAAGACAGGTTCCTGTGAACAGGGAAAGCCAAGTAATTGCCGATACAACTGCAACTTCTGTTGATGGAAACCCGGATTCGAATAATAATATGAGCATTGGTGGTCCGATGACCCCGAGAAGTGACAATAGGGATACAATGAAAATCATTATGGAAATAATGGTGACAATTTTCAATACCACGAATCTGTTACTGTTAACGAATGTCCTCACGTCCCGAAATGGCTCTGTTCCAGTTCCAGGTTCCGGCAGTATGCAAATCACAATGTTTAAAACCATACAACTTTTATAGCAACAACCGATAGTTATCACCTATAGAATTAAAATTTTCCATTCTTTATTATTTATTGATATTCATTGTTATATATTTTTGTTGTACTATTTACGCATTTACATACTTACGTTAAAGCCATGATTTTTGAGATATTTAGAAGCATAATTATAGTAGCATAGTAAATACTTAATAATGCAAGGTATCAATTTTGCTAAAAATTAATTACTGCTAATTAATACTTTAATTTGCTGAGGGCTTATTTTCATAAAGAGTAAAATTATTATTATAGAACGTGGCAGATGACAAAACGGAAAGGCTAAATAGTACGTATTCCTCAATATGCTTACAATTTTTTGTCAAACTTGTACTGACTTCTTGCCATTAATTTCCCTGCTGCAAATCATTTTAATATTTTGCGGTTTATATAAATCATTTTGTAAAACTACAGATAGTACTAATTTTGTGAAGCAAATTTTGTGAATTTGTTTGTACGTAGCGTTTCATATTCATATAGGTTATGGCAACACTAGGAGGAACGATGGGCCTTTTTTGCTGCTGAAAAAGGATCAACTTCTTATAGAGAAGAAAACGATTAATGTAGTTATTTGACGATGTGAAGAAGCCATCATATTTGTATCGACACACAAGTATGAATTCCTCTACAAAGATTAAGGCACAATAAGCCATGGCAATGGGTTTCCAACTGTATCGGCAGTAGACTGACATGCGCAGTGGACGAGTTTTGTTGATGAAAATAGTTTAAATGGCCTATTAGAGACATTCAGCCCTAAACTCCCACAAAATCTCGCATTAGCCCACGTATGGGGTAAATTGAGATTCATATTCGGATTTCTTGTGCCAACACCTTTAAAACGATACCCCACTTGCCATGTTTTCATTTAAAAAATAAGTGGGTGTGGCCAAAACTCTATGGGGGTGTGGCCAATTTTACAAACCAAGGTACTTTTGGCCTCCCATTTCGAATTCTGAAAACACAATTGAAAAAAGTTGACGCTTTCGAAAGTTAGAGCATATACTTTCTTACATACTTTCTGACAGACGTCATTGGCCTTCCCATACGGTATCGTGCCGATACAGAATAAGTGAAAAATATCGAATCTCAGCGTGGAGTGATCCACTATGTAAAAGACAAATTAATGCCACTTTTATAAAATGGGTAAGTAACTTTTCTAGAAATTTTTGTAATCGCACTAGAGTTTAATTTATTTATGGTAAATTAAATATATAATAGTCTACGCTTTCTTATTTGAGGTGATTCCTCTTGATTGAACTGTTGGGCGATGTTTATATTATTGTAGTGCTGAGGCAAAGGGATCATAAGCCTGTGGTTCGGTCAGTTCTAATCGATTTTTTATCGAAATGCTGCGGACATTTATTAATTGTTACCTTATAACGTTATAAAGTCTGAAGACAATAATGCGAATCTAAATATTAATAAAATAATAGTTAGTAGGTGCTAAATCTTTCCTCAGTCACTCTTCTGCATAGTTTCTAAATATTGATTAATGATCATGATAATGTATTATGTCTGGGACATTTGGCCAACATATGACCTATACGTACGCAGTCTGAGGCTATAAATTCTCGAAAGTATAACACCGCATTTAAAGTGGTAATTTTTTTCCCTACTACTGTCAGATTAGCAGCAGCTCCTACGCCTTTCCTACTTATGCGAGAATTACAGATACAGATAGATAAGTTGGCCTGTGCCCGTGTCAATGTTAAACTGTAACTGTTGAATAAAATAATAAAAAAACCTGTTTTGGAAGATATTCTGCTAAAAAGACACAAAAAGGGTTGAGGTGTTTAGTATGAAAACATTGTACTTTATTTGTTCCTTCCAACAGTCCAACTTACGTGTTGTGTGAATTAATTGTATTGTCTTGTATTGTAATGGGATGAACGAAGGAATTGCAAAAGGATCGTATAACACATAACACATATCATTGTGATGATGTCTTCATGTTGGAATTCATTCCCTTGTTTGTTTATCTCAAATCTCAACTATGCACTTTTATGTTTCAGTGAGTTTAGTTTTTGCACGCATGAAGAGGAGACCATCCCTTTTTTGCGTGTAAACAAAGAATTTCACAGATTGTTAAAAAGATTGTTCTACATATCCATAGTCATATAAGTCATGATATTATTATCATTATTCTTCCTACTAAAAACGAAATTTTTTGCTAGTTATTTCTTTGCAATTTTTCTTTCACAAATTGACAAGTTGCTAATTTAATTTATTGGGAATGAAAGCAAGAACCACAAAAAACGATTTTTCGTTTACGCTTTTCACCATAACCCAATTAAGTTACTATTGCGGATGTAAGGAAAATTAACCGTCCATATAGTATACAGATACAATAGGTACACTCCTTTAGTCATAATCTTGTAGATTTTAACATAATAAATATATCTTTAATAAACTAAATACCAAATATAACAAAGAGCAATTGTTAGGGATTAGGTAAGTACATGCCCATGTATGTAAACCTGACATACTAACATACACTGTTATGCAAATTAGATTTGTGGACAGGTGTAGCTTTAAATTCTCAAGATTAGGAACTGGTTAGGCTAAGAAGTTAATAACTTGCGATTAGAACATTTTTTCCACTTGAATTCGCAAGCAGTCTGCCGTAGACGCATCTTGATAAATATTCCGCTGAAATTGATTAACAAACAATATATTGTTACAATGCAACTACCTATATTATACATTACAAATATCTGCTGAATATCAAATTGAAACATACAAAATAACGCAATAAAAATGTATAATACAAAAGTAATTAAATACCTAGTTTTGTTTTAATAATATTCGTTTGCTTCGGTTCAATTGCTAATGGTTTCAGTAAATGTACACATTATTAATCTAACTATTAATATTAATCATGGAATAATTTATTCCATGCAATCCAATTTAAAACATTTCAAGTAGTTCTTCTTGTTATTTTAAACAATTTTAAATTTTCGGTTACGTATTTATAATTTAATTTGAATTACCTAATTTATTTTTGTAGCTGTTTGTCTAAATGTGTTTCCCGAGGAGATTTTCTTGCAATATTTTGCTGAGTTAATCATTCCTAAATTAATGTAAATTAATTTGAAAATTTTCTTTAATTTTAATAACATTTTAATTTTATTTAACATCATAGTTCATTTATTTTGTTTCTTATAATTTTATTAATTATTATTTTGTATAATTTGTTAATTTTGTTACAAGTTTTCGTTCTTTCCTTGAAAAATGAAAAAAATCTTTGCGGTATAATCTTCCGCCACCATAGCACGAACTAAAGAGGCGAATAGATGAAAGTGCGTATATGCTTAAAAGGTTGATTAGTAGCGAAGCTACAAAATCAGCCGAGAAATTATTTAGATAATTGGAGGATATACAAACGGTAATAATTCTGCATGTGTGTATAGGTTTAATACCTGTTTATCTTTACATACTTCAGGTACTTGCTACTTACTACGTTACTTATTACTATTAAACTTGCTTCTGGGTTATTCAGTAATCCACAGACGTAGACAGACGTGACACGACTTGAGGTGAGGCGAAGTGATACTACTCGCTCAGTAGTATCCCTATCCCTACACGCTACAGAACGTATAGTAGTTTAGTGCAATTTACCTACCTGAATCAACTTTGCTTTGCTGATCTAGTTATTGCCCTTCATTCTTCATTTCCCAGTATTACAATTACAACCGGCCGACCTGAAAACGAAATTGATTTCTGCTTTATGCTGTTACACTAGTTCAATTTTCTCGTTTACAATTACTTGATCTTGTTCAATGAATACTAAACCGCCTTAAACTAAATTTTTGTTTCAATAATTTATTTACCGTAGGCCAAGCACAATGAATCAGAATATAAATCTCAATTTCTACATACAAGGTCGTTGTGCATTAAAAGTAGGCTTACATTAGGAGAATTGTATTAATTTGTGAATTGAATTTAGTTAGAAGTTAGTAGTGCTTGCTTAGATTTAACTTTGACGTCTCAGACAGAACTTTTTATTTCTCAAGTTGCACTACAAGGATATACCACAAATCTGTAACACGATAATGTCTTATGTCTCAGTTTGTATTTGGAGTGACACGCGTACGAACGCAAGTTGGATTGGAGTGAAAAACTTTTGCTATTATTCTCTTGTAATGGAGATGTAATATTATTTAGTATATTGTGCAACAATTTGAGTCAATTGAAAATGTATACAATTTTTTCTAGACAATTAGCCTATTTGGCAATTTTGCTAAAAGTGTCTGTTGTGTTTCTAAGTGTAAGCGGTTCTGACGTTGCTAATAATTATGGGGATTTAAATAACGGGAGAAATTATCTATGTAATAATAATAATTGTGGGCCTACCTCAACGCCTCCTGTTATAGGAAGATCTCCAGTGTATACAAGAAGTGAATATGTAATTAATAATAATAATTCAACCCTTAAAATACCCCAGTGGACTTTTTTAAACGAGAAATCATACGTGAGACAAAAAATTGCCCCTCCTCAACCTAAAGGTGTTAATGAGAATGTGAGAAAATATGATCTCGAAATTGTCGAAGGAGTTGGATCTGAAATTGTAACACAAAATGTACCGCAGCATGAACAACAACAGACTTATAGCACTATTCCCGAATATGTATACCCTATTGAGACAGACACTTTACATTCGGAAACGACAACGGGAGATGATCACCAAATCTCTAATATAGAGGTAAGATGTTTAAAAAATATTTATTTTAATTTATTTATCATATGTTGATCCTAGCAAAGATTCTAATTATAGTTATGGTATACAGCGAGCTTGTTTTTACCGCATGGGTACCCAAAATGTCAACAAGTTCATAATTTGTCACGCATCTTCTATCTGCGATTATATATTTATGTAGCATAAATAATTATTAGCTAGAAATATGCTTAAGAATTTTCAATAAAAAACTGAAAACAGTTGTGCCATTACATTTTACACTACAGGCTAACTAGAACAGTAGTACAACTCTTTAATGATGATTTAATGATATAATTATGTTCCGTTATATTTTAAGTAGGCAGTAGGCACATTTTTTTGGTGACGCATTGCTGCGTGCTACATTCGTATATACGTTTCATTTTATATTATATAAAGAAAAGACAGGACAGAGAGATAGTGTTACTATATTACATTTTATAAGTGCATCTAATTACAGTGTCTAATGTGTAGTCCATCTTTCTTAAGATAATTAGAACGGCTCGTTACTTTCGCTGGTTAACTTTGCAAAAGAAAATGTTTTAGAAAGATTTATTAGCCACAACTAATCTGGAATTGCATTCTTAAACGCAATAAATTGATATACACTTTTTACATCAAATTGCAGCACTTTCAGGCTGGCGCTGAAGTAAACATATACCCAGAGCATTATAAGGCGGTGGTTATTGGTGTTTCCGTTTTTTATTTGTAAGTTAAACCTCTAAATTAATAATTAATTTCATTTTTCTATCACCATACCATAATGTGCATGTCATGACCATGACATGGTGCCAAAACCACATAATTATGCTTTCCACGTTTTCTTCTAGATTTCTTGTCATTCTGGTCAACGGAAATTTCTTGAATGTGGAGCAGTACGCAAGGTAACTTTCCTCGCTATAATGCAAATAGTATATTCAAGAAAAACTAGTATGCTTTCGATTTAGTGGTATTAGGCACTATATTAAATATTATGTGGTTTACATTATTTGTGTGCTACAGGGCTACAGTAAATACCTCACATGTAATACTGTTACAATGAACTTGACTTTGCTAACCGCTTTCATTGATAATGATCTTGAAAATCTTTCAAGAGACCAAACATTTTTGCATTAACAAATTGAATATTAATTTACTGCTATGACTTATAATTACAAATTAGTATATGTGATGGACCACCTGCAGAAAATGCTCCTCTATGGCATGTACGTTCTGAAAATCCACGATTTCATATCGGAGCTCGTAAGTATATATTTGTTTAAATATATTTATGGTTAAAGTTCCTGCATCTTGGATATTAAATGTTGGCTAACTTAATATTTAACAATACAGACGCTGATTCGGAAATGCAGGATCGACTTTTGAACATGTTCCACGCCTATGGTAGCCATTCAGATGAAGATAACTCGATTGAGATGCCTGACCTGTCACATATATCTTCAATGTGTTCTAAAAATGCTTTCTTCTACGGAATGAACCACCAACACATGATGGCTGTGGAAATGGTCAAGGACATTTTCATGAGTTAGTCAATTATTTAATTTACTTAATAAAATATTTTCATATTTATTTGCAACAGTTATTTAATTTAGTCACAATTACAATTTGATTTGCGTATTATTTATTTTCAGATGAAAGAGGACCACACGAAATGATGTCAATGGCCAGAGCTCTTCGTCGAAGTCCAGATATTAATGCAAAAGTTTGGTACACAGCTCTAATGAAAGCAACGCATGAAAGACCTGATATGGCTGGAATGAAAATGCCTGGTCCATTAGATGCAATGCCAGATACGTTCATTCCAGGACATGATTTAGGCCGAACTTTGCAGGCAAGAAGTGGCAAAGCACGGTCTCATAAAGGCAGCAAGGTAGTTACTTGAATGTATTTGAATTATTACGAGTTCTCACACAATTACAACAGAAACAATTTAAAAAACATTTGATTAATAAAGTACAGCTCTCAACTGATGCAAAATAATTTACAATCAGGTTTAATTGTATCTAATTCCAAAAATATTTCTTTCAAGTTCCAAAATATTTTATTTTTAGAAATGCATCCGTGTTGATAGCTCCGTTGGCGCCGACAACGGCCCTGAGAATCTTCTGTGGTATTTCCGAGAGGATGTTATGGTCAACTCACACCATTGGTAAAGAAGAAAATTCGATTCATAACTTGTATTTTCTACGAATTGAACTAATATAATATATTATTAATATGTACACAATGATTTTACAGGTATTGGCATTTGTCGTATCCATTAATAAACGCAATTCAAAGGGACCGTCGTGGAGAAATATTCTATTACAGTCATCGAAGCATGACCATCAGGTAGTTAAATGATTTTTGAGAATTTATTGTAATTTTGTAAACTCCGATTTATTACTATATTATCAACCTATAGATTTTAAATCGCCCAAAAATGAATGCTTTGTCTCAAAGTGTTTTGAAAAACGTAAATTCTATGTTTATTATTTTGCATTGCGTAGGTATAATATAGAGCGACTTTGCAACCGAATGCCGTTTGTTCTCCCTCTTGAAGTGTACCAAGGTTCACCTATTCCCGAAGGCTATAATTCTCATCTAAATGATTTCAATTCCGGAAAGTCCTGGACTGATCGCCCGGATTATACACCACTTAGGGTTATTATTTTATGAAAACATTATTGAATATTGCCTTTACCGCATATAATTGTTTATTAACTTTACAAAATTTTATTTCTGATTTATTAGGATACTTTCCACCAAAATGATCCCAGCAGTATGGTTACTATTCTAATTAGCAACTGGTTAAGATCCCGAGATCGACTTATAAGTTCAATTAAAAAAGGATACTTTACCACGGTTTGAATTAAATTATTGTGGTTAACATTGATTTCTTTGTGGTAGAATATTTATTTATTTAGTAGAAGTATAATTTTACGTTCAATGCATTTTTAGGAAAGGGGAAAAATGCGGATTCCAAACTATCAAGGAATTGATATTCTAGGAAATACATTAGAAGCAGTTGATCTGTCTATTAACCCCCGATACTACGACGCAGATGGTTACCATAATAGTGGCCATAGAATAATTGGATTTGCTGTGGATCCAGATTACCGTTTTCAGGTAGGTTGTAGTTATTACAACAATTAATACAAGTACTACTATCTCAATAAATACGTAGAAATAATTTTCATGTCCACTGATCTCTTCAATAGTTACCACCTGGCCCAATGGGCGACCCAGCTACTGCAATGCGAGATCCAGTATTCTATCGTTGGCACACCAATGTTAATAATATCTTTGAGAAATACAAACGCACTTTGGCACCTTACAGTCCTGTGAAAGTAAATTGTCGTAAACACATCTTATAGAAATACTTAGTAGTATTGATTAAATATTATAGGTAATTAATCAAGTTGGTATTTTAACAGGGAGAATTTCCCCTTCTTTGGAAAGGTGTTGAAATCAAGGAAGTAAGCGTCATCTCCCACAAGGGGGTAGTAAACGACTTAAAAACGTTTTGGAGTAAAAGGAAATTCGATTTATCCCTCGGGCTGGCTTTTAATCGCACTGACGACGACGATGATGACTGGGAAGATAAAGACAATTATTTGAAAGTCTGTGCTACGCATTTGAATCACGAGGAATTTGAATATAGCATCACAGTTGTAAGTTACAGATAATGTTAACGTATTGCGAAGACTATGTTAAGATGTGAAAATAATAAATATATTATTCATGTGAAATTATACCCTATTACTTACTCCATAGGATCGTAAGCCTTGTGCCAAGAGTTTCTCAGATACAGCAACCGTTAGAATATTTATTGCACCAAAATATGATCTTCATGGACATCGTTTTACAGTGAGTCAACAGCGAAACCTTTTTGTGCACTTGGACCTCTTCACTGTTGACCGTAAGTTTTCTACTGTTTAAAACAAGTTTTAAGTAGAATTCAACTGACAATTACTTACTATTTTGGAGAAATTGTTGCTCCATACTGCATGCATGTACATGGACTCATTTCTAAAACGTATTGACTTGACAGTACATATTTAGTAAAAAAAATCTCGGGATCGAAATCCATTTGTAATGGAAATTCCTTAGATTGTTTTTACTTCTCTATAATTTTTTCCATTTTTGAAATAATTAATGGGCTTTTCTTATTTTGTAGTGAAAGTCGGTATAAACGTGATCAAACGAAGCTCATTAGACTCAACTCTTACAATTCCATGGACGCAGAGCTTACGTCAGCTCCAAAATCACGAACAAAGTCCAAATACTCCGCAATGTGGTTGTGGTTGGCCACATCATCTTCTTTTACCAAAGGGAACACCTGAAGGAATGTCTTTTGATATTTTTGTCATGCTGACCAATGGGGATGATGATGTTGTAGAGGATGAACATCATGGAAAACCTGGAGGAGGACAATGTGGCACAGCATTCTTGTACTGTGGAATACCGAACAGACTGTTCCCTGATGTTGGTTTTTAGATATTTTTCAAATTTTTTTATTTTTCATTGTCATATAATTTTTATTATTGTTCTCATTATATCCTATTTTGCTTTTAATTGCAGAGAAAACCAATGGGATATCCTTTTGATAGAGAGATTTACAAAATGTCGTCACATTGCTCGAAAACGGGAACGTCTATTTGGACAAAGATATGCTTATTATTTGCATTAGACAAGAGACCACCAACATATTTGGAAGAGTTTACTTGGGGCATTCCTAACATGGCCTTCTCCGAGGTATTCTGAATAATATATATATTATGGAAAAAAACTTTTTTAATACTGAAAATGTACAACTGGTAATATTAACATGGGATAATGAATTTTTGTTAGGTCTTAATTACCAACCTTCCGCACTGAATTCCCTGGAAAAAGAAACCTGCGTTGCGGGAAATGCAATACTTATTGTATGATAAAGTGTAACACAGAAGATATTTTTTTACATAAGCCGGTCTTTGCAATTAATTAAGTAGTACTTAAGAATACGACCTTTTGCTTCAACGTATTCAATTGTACAACAATATATCACACATATCACTGTGTTTACATTAATAGACAATAATTGTGTAACTTTTCTACTAGTCAATAATGCCCAAAAACATTTATATGCACAAAGCAGCAGAAAATATTTATGAATAACTATTTTTCAATTTTACAAAACATTGTTATATTTTTCATGATCCAAATGCAAAATAATCGGAGCAATTTTCTACAGTAATGTTGTTAATGATTGATAATTTATGTATATATGTTACAAAGCATAAATGCTTTATTGGTTAGGCATTAGGTAGGTATCTGTTACTTAGTTTTTACTTAGATGCAAGAAAATAAATACCATTGAATGAGTATGCATACGGTTATACATATGAAAATAGTGTATTTTTTAGATTCTTTGCGCATATCTCTACTTTAATAAACTTATGCGAAGTATACTATACTTGTACTTCGAATAAGTTATTATATTCAGCATAACTCTACTTTAATCAGTAATTTCAGATTGGTGTCGTCCTTGCGTAATTTTATTGCTGCTTTGCGCTATTTTATTGCACTATATGTATAGGTTAAGCACTTAGAATTTTTTCACCGCACAATATTATGGCATACCGAACTTTCATTAGAAATATCTATTAGCAACTCTCTTTTGTACTAATATAATCATTGAATTTCATTTGGATTACCTATGCTATGTACCGTTACTGAGGTGTCGGTTACATAGGCTATGTAACCGACACCTCAGTAACGGTTACAAATTCAACCTTCCCTTATAATTGTTCAATATCAAGCTCATTTGATTAATTATACAGAATAAACGTATGTATATAGTAACTACGATATTGTCGATGAAATCGAAGATGGTTAGTGGTTAGCTGGTATTGTTATTAATCATTTTCAATACACTACCCTTGTTCTACTTGCATGCTAGCGAATCCCTTAACTACAAATCGTTTACCTTACACAAACTTTTAGTAAAATGTAACTATATGGATTTCTTGGGGATGATGATATGTCAAAAGATGGTCAAGATGAAAAACCTATGTACAATATATTGATTTCCATTAAAAAAATAAGCTATTTATTTGAGACACATCGACAAGCAAATTTGTATGTGTATCCAAATGCTCAACAACTAATCTAAATATTCTTAGGAATTATAAGTTCTCTGAAGACAAGATAAGTCAAGTAATGAAAGGACAACATACTTAATAATTCATGCCTACCTATGTAATATGTTTACTAAGTTTTAAGCTCCATTAGGAAAACCGAACAATGCTTACACAATAATATATTATGTTGTAGATCAGATATACTGGGCAATATCGATAGTAGGCAATTTAGATATAATTTTCGTATGCATGCAAAGTACTATTTGAAAAACTTTAACTGAAACTAACTGAACAGTTTTGCCATCTATTTTGATTCACAGTATCCGAAACCATCCATTTGGGCACCTTCTCAAATAATTGTTCGTATGATAATTTCTGAATAGCAACCTCTGACTAAAATCAATAATATTTTCTAAATGGCTTTGCCTGCGAAAGTTCTCGGTATACCTGTTTTACTTACAAAATAAATAACCAAAGCTTTAAAGAAAAACTATTAGCAAAGAACACGCCGAAAATTATGTGTTCGATCAAACTTTATGAATATAAATTGATAGATTAATTGTTTTGATTTAATAATGTCATCGTCGTCGAGCAGGATCCTATAGGACATGGCATTTGAATTTACCTTTATGTATATAGATTAATGGATAAATAGAAAAACATAGAAAACAATTTACTTGTGACCTCAAAATAAATCAAATCTTTATTTTGTTATTCACTGTTTTATAATGTTTTATTACTACAGTTTACTATAGTTTATGTCACCAACCATCTATTCCATCCACTATTTTCACAAGTTGCAAGTCTAGTATTCTTTCAGAGGCCTTCTTTAGAATAGCTCAAAAATGGCTACAAAAGCCGCGATGTCGGCTTTGACAAAGTATTTTTCATTTTACAAAAAAATAAAATTAACCTTTTTCAATTGGGATCCGAAGACAAATTTAATTAGTCTTAATTCGAGTATTGTAACTCAACTGCATGTATATGCAGTTAATGCAAGCGGATGGTCAGTGGTGATCTTGATGACGCTTCGTCTTTTGAAGGAGGTTTTTGTCCGAGATCCAGATTTCAAGCCACACCAACTCATTATGTACGGGTTTTACTTACTGCTAGTTTTTGCATCCGCAGTAGAAGCATCTTGCTTCATGTTTCAAGCCAACGATTTCAAGGACAACATAAATGCTGCACTTCATTGGGACCTAAGGTGGAAAGGTAAATTTAGTATTTCTTGATTGAGTTAAGATATATGTATTATAATAAGATTAATTTATTGTAGTACAGTGCTTCGCTATCCTATACTAAAGCTTTTAAATATAAGGAAACAATTTAAACTTTCAAAATTAAAACATTGGAAAATATAAAGCAGCTAATTTAAATATAAAAGCGTTACCGTAAAAATTGATTTTCAACTTTAAAATTAATGTTCAATGGTTCTTCAATTATAATTTCCTTTATACCTGTAATAATGTTAATAATATGTAATTTACTAAAATTGATGCATTCAGATATCCTTTTATTATCTTAAATACAGCAATTCTATGTCCCCTGAAGAAAGGCGAAAAGGAAAAGGTGTGTGCATATGAAAAGCTGTTGCTTTCATTACTTCCTGCCGCAGCTGTTACAACGATATTGGCTGCTCTGCTCTCCTTATTTTCACCGTTGGATCCATTACAAAGATTTGTCATCGATTTCTTGCCAGAGATTTATGACAAATACACTTTCCTCGTCAGGGTAGTCAGTTTCTTCACTATCGCCGTTTGCGGAGTGTACCTCTGGAATTCCATCCTTCTTTCCATCATAATTTTGCTCATCTACATCAACGGGACAAATTTCTGGCTTACTGTCCTTACGGAAACCAACGAACAAGAATTTGGCATCAGAGCAATTGCAGAAATGAAGAGGAGACCAGATCTCAATTTGCATCTATACCAAACAGCTAAATTGGTCAACATTTTAGCTAATGTCGTGGCATTTTACGCCGCTCCCGCACTACTGTTCACAATGTCAGTAGTTGCCCTGGTTTGCAATTTTGCGACTGTCAAAATGTACGAAATCATCCCAATGCCTGGATATTTTCTGATGCCTTCAGTTTCCCTAATTCTGGTAGTTGGCCTAATAATGTACATTCCTAAAGCAGCCCAACTTCAGGAGCAATCAGATGAATTCAAGCAAAAATGTACTATGAATCCGAATAGAGAGTTCCGGATGAGAGGAAGATCACTGCTGCCGAATAAAATTCAAATTGGGCCCTTCTTTGCCATTGGGCAAAGCACAACTCTTTTCTTTACGAGCATGCTTGTCGATTTCTCAATTGATATGATCATGTCTGTTCAATTGTAACAAAGTAAAAGTAATATCTGTAAGTGGTAACTGTCTTTCCAGGAATGGATGGAATAGATGGTAACTGCCGTACCAATTCCTTGATATTTTAGTCTTAATTTTTTTGGTACAGCTACAGCCTGCATGCACGATGATCACTATATTTCTAAACTATTTTGCTTAATTGGTAGTATCTAGTATGTCTACAGCTAATAATATACAACTAATACTTAATATACAAATAATACTTAACAACTACTACTATATTAACTATAACTACTACTTAATATACAACTACTATATAATATAACTACAACTTACTATTCAACTACTACTCACACTCATAATGTAAATTAAAAATATTATAACTGTCATTGGTCTCCATGGGCTTGCTCGTAGGGAGACAATAAAATCCTATTTACTAATAATACCATATTTGAATTTTAATTATGCATTATATCATCATCACAGTTATTGTATTGTCAAATCATTAAGAAAAACCTTGAAAGATTAAGCGACCAGGATGCAATTAGCTTTTAGTAGGATATTAAGACAACTTAGATAACAATTGGATTCTATATACACCCATTACCAAGAATTATTCATCAATTGTACATTTGGTTGCTTCCGCTTCATTTGTAATAAATAGATTCTTTTAGTAGAAAATTCACATTATCTATCTTTAAGTCGAAGTCATTGCATCTGACTAGACAAAATTCGTTTTTCAGTATCCTACAATAATACACTACAAATACGCTAATAATAACTATAACATTTATATCATGAAGTATATTTTTGTCTTTATGTGTGTAGCTTTAATGATTCTGGCTGTCTCGAATTGTGCTGAAGGTATAAAATATTTTGCTGAGCTCTAAACTGTCTAAATATGAAAGGAGAACTTAAAATAATTATATTTTTTCATGAAATTTTAGGAAGGTGTCCGCCAGATCCAGCTCGATGCAGTAGTGTGAAGACGTTCTGTCACAACAGTTCTCAGTGTCCAGGTGGAAGATCTTGTTGTCAGTATTTGTGTGCAAGGAAATGCATGTGATCAGCAATTTTTATTAATAATAATAAGCGTTAGTGTCTTCTTCAAATATGTTGGAGAAATAAATTGGAACATTGTGGAACTCAATGTAAAAATGCATACGTGTGTATCATTTTAACTTTTAAAACTTTTAGGATTTTGCTTTCAAAGACTGGTGGCTATTTATAATTATTATGTATCGTCAGATACATATTCAGAAGATCATTGCTGTCTGTTAGTTAGTAAGTGTGTGTGTGTGTCCACTCTCTAACTTTTGAACGCGTCAACTTTTTTCAATTCTGTTTCCAGAATTCGAAAGAGGAGGTAAAAAGTAACACCCGAGATGTTTTTGAGCCAAATCGGCCACACCCCTATGGGGTTATGGCCACGCCCACTTATCTTTAAATAAAAACATATGGCAAGTGTCATATCGTTTTAAAGGTGTTGATGTAAGGAATTAAAATGTAAATCTCAATCTACCCCATACATGAGGCAATGTGAGAATATGCCATTTTATGTCCTCTGCCGGTATATAGGGACACCGGGTTTGGTTTATTATTACTATTTGGTGGCTATAGTAGGTTTACTAACAATGAAGCTACTAAATATCTGACAGCAGTTTGTGTTATTTTTGCATTTTATTTTATTAACGCTGGTTTGTTGTATTTTATAACCTATATTTGTCGTAGTATACTATACTTATACTACACTATATCTACAGTAAAAGTATATCAACATAGTAATTTAGATCTACTACTGTAAATGTCGATTTCGCAGGGAAAGGATTCAGTTTTTACGGTTTTTACGTTATGTTGTTTAGTTTAATTAAGTGTACATAGGTTACGTTACAATGCTAAGTAGAGTAATGTATTTTCAAAGTATCAATTCATTACAAGAACAAATGGCAAAACCTCTCATACCATCATCAGTTGGTACCCCACATTCAAAATCGCTTGTAGCAGTTGTACAACAAAAATTCTTACAGCCCACTCCAATTTCCATATCGTAACCTTCAACATGATTCACAAAAACAGTTGGGGCCGTTCCGGTACCAAATTGCAGGCAAAGCCCTGGAATGGTCCCGGTTTTAAGATCAAAATATACAGAGTCACATCTTCTCATTTGTTGATTGGGGTTGAGTAGAGCAGCCCGCGTGAAGTGTCTGTAAACGTGATACTTTTTGGGGAAATCAAATTTTTTTGAAGTTGTATTTCCCCAAATGAGGGATTGTCCTGAAGGGGAGCTTGTATAAGCCAACCAGTAATAATATCTTGAGACGCAGGTCGTTCCGAGAAAATTAATGATGTTCATAGCTAACATTGCGGCCTCTAACATTTGATTCGTTTCCGCATCCGTGTAGGTGCTGGATACCTCCGTTACCCAATGGGGTTTCCCGTCATAAATTGGCAAATGTCCCGATAAGTCGTAGGAAAGTCTCAGAAAATTCTTATTTAGTATATCCAAATTTATTCCATACGCATGCGTCAAAATAGTTTTGCAAATCTTCTGGCAATCGATCCCGTCCTTTTTGTGACGCAAATAGAGTTTCGAAATACCATACAAAGAGTTTTCTGCGCATGCCGAAACTAAGGTATCGTTGAATTCCTGGATTATCCTACATAATTGGTGAGGTCCCATATTTGTGTGATCTTTAAATGCAATAAAATTTTCCGGTTCATTTATCATTGAAACGAGTTCGATAGTTTGATTGAACGTATCTTTAATTAGTTGCGTGATATTTTTAATGTAGTAATAATATTCCCATTCGGAGCCTTTATCCAACATGAGAATCCAATTTTTCATTCGAGGAGGAGGATTCCAAATTGTTGCGAAAATTTTTATGTCTGAGTATTTGTTCAGTGTTTGGTGCATTTTGTTCCAAGTGCAACTAAATGCACTTCGGCAGGAAATGTTGTATTCATTTTTAAAAATGGAAAACTCAGGCTCATAGGATGTACGGAAATGTCTGTAATTTATTAACACATAAAAATATATTATATTTTAATAGAAATTTGAGTTATACTATATGCAAACAGGAAGAAAGTCAGTGTCAATCTTTAGATCTTTTCTTAGGCAATTTAATCGCTATTTTTTCAAGTCATTAATTTTTCATTCACCACAAAATAACTTTTCAATGAACGTCTGTCAATTGTTTGTATTTTTAAAATGGTTTTCTTTAGCTCTATAATGAATTAGCAACTAAATATAAGCGTAAATAGATAAAATATTGCTATACCTTAGTCCTAAATCATTATATAGCAGATCAACAATTTTCGGTATTATAGTGTCCTTGTTCTTTTTACTAATATCAGTAATAGATCCCAAGTGTACCCCAAATCCTTCAAAAGTGTTGTCGCATTCCATTATATCGTCTTCGTCCCACGTTCTCTATTTTTAACATTATTTTTAAAGTTACAGTAACAACGCACACAAATGCAAATTTGACCTGTATACTCTGGTTGTATATGAATAAAAGAAACTAGTTTATGAATAAGTTTACAAAAAGTATTCATCTATAAAAGTTTGTTGTAATATGGGAATCTAATTAGCACGACTGTATGTTAATTACATTCTAATTGTTAAAATTGCTTACAATAGTAATTGTAAACTATTCCTAGTGTAGATTTATAAATATTTACCTTTTTAGTAGTACTGGTTGTCCTAATGGTGGTTGTTTGCCTTTCTTCGGTAACATCTTCGGAAGAATTTGCCAAGGGTAATACCACGATGAGGAGAATTGCAATTGAGTTCATGTTATATTTTAATAACATCCTGGTAAAAGTACTAGTATAAACTAATTCAAAGAATTTTTGGGCTTCTAAGACGAAAATGTTTCATTTAATTAATCATATTTACAATATGATTAATTGAATAAAGAGTAGAAGAATGAATCAAAGATAAAGCGTATACATAATTTATTGCATAAAATTATAGTAGATTCGGCCTGACAAAACAAAGGACAATTAGTAAAAAATATTCCGACAATGGCTGCTATATCGCACTTAAGTAAATAAAACATGGGTAGATGAAAATATTATTTGCCATTTGATTTAATGTGTTCATTAAATGGAAATGCGGTAGAACGTTTAAACACATTACACTGGAAATATAATATATATTAGTTGCGTAGATTTACATGTTATTGTTTTTTGCTAGTATTGGAATGGAATGCACATAACATATTTAGTGTTCATTGCTTATATAGACATTGCTCTGAAATTGTAATATTCATTTTGACTTTAAAGGTCCATGACGGCTGTTGAAACGATGAAACTGTAATGGTGAATAATTGAAATTCTTTTTAAGCAATCAGACTACGAGCATTCTACAAATAATAAAATAAAGAGCAATTCACATTTATAGCCCGATATTTTATATGATCTCCATTATTCTCTTCATGGTACTTACTTTAATAGTTTATATAAGTACCTAATAGATAGCACGTAACATATTTAATCATAGTAATCTGGTCTCATATATTATAAATCATTTCTTTCAGTAAATTCTTTCCAGCACCCAACACAGTATAATAATAAAAAATAATTTTAATATGCAAATTGGCTACGCTTCCTGCCTATGATGTGTAGCCGCACTATTAAAATTGCTGGTGGAACATTGGTGCGAATTTGTGCTTTACTTAATGTTAAGCTAGAAATTAGCAATAGCAAAATTACGAAAAATAGTGATTGAGGGGCAATGATGGAATGATTTAGACAATGGCTGTCGTAGTCATAATAATTCTTGCTCTGTAATGAAAATTACCAATTGCTCAGCTAAGAGACGTGTAGGCGACTTATAATTAAATGCAAATAATTACATAATTTCGGTATCAGATGTATTAATTCTTTACTTAATTCACACGAGTTCGGGAATATTTGCCAAAACTGTACTATATATAAATATGTATTATAGTTACAGCAGGCAAACAAAGGCATAAGGTTATTAAATATCCATAATATAATGTATTTAAGGTCTTAATTCATTGCAGGAGCACACAGAGTAACCTGGAAACGAGCCTGTAGATATCCCACATTTCCAATCATATTCTTCTGTTGTGCAACACAAGTCAGCACAATCGACAGCTAGTCTTTTATTTTTCGAAGCCCCATTGACAAATACTGTTGGCGAGTCTCCTTTGCCAAACTGCAGACACATGCCATCAAAATAGACATTGTCACATCTTCTAACTTTTGTGTTGGGGCTAAGTCTCGCAGCTCGTGTAAAATGTCTGTAAACGTAATACTTTTTGGGGAATCTTAATTTGCTTGTTTTTTCATTTCCCCAAATGAGGGATTCCCCCGAGGGGGAATTTGTATATGCTAGCCAATAGTAATATCTTGTGACACAAGTT
>JAQFYC010001164.1:0-38655 GCA_034694165.1 Tomocerus mixtus | reverse complement strand
TATGTATGTATGTATTTATTTCAAGAATAGTTACAAGGCAGTTTACACTGAAATTCATAACCGAAATACAACAAGTTCAAAGGGATTACAGTGGATAGTATACTTATGGTAGTGTATAACCTGAGAAGACTTAATCTAGAATTTTTATTTATTTTTTTTTACCTTCATAGTTTCATCTAACAAATTGGGTCATAGTGTCATTATATTTGCTGTTTATAGCTTTCACAATTTGTGGCACGGCTGACTTTTCGTACCTTGTTTTTATTTTAACATTTAGTGGCTGCAAAAAATAATGTCTACTAGAATATATTATACTTAAATGCAGTAGGCCGAGAAAGGTGGTAAGAGCTGATAGTTGCGACCTTGTACCGTATCCATTGAATTCGTCTCAGTTTGTAAAAATTTTTGCATGTCAAATAAAAATTCAGTACAAATTTGCAATTTACTTTCAGTTGAGCCTTAATGTTATAATTTGTTTTAAAACCCGTTTTTTCGGAAATTCAAATTTTCCGAGATACGCAATTCACGGATGTAAATCACAACAAAGAGGATTGCTCGGTAATACCAATATAAGTAATTAGGTTAGGTATAGTTCCACATATCGGTTGAGGCACAGTTTTACCTTGCTTATTGATTGTGCTACAATTAGAGACTGTTGTACTCCTAGGGGACGCCAGAATAACAAAAATCCTCTAAAGAGCAATGACATCTTAGATCAAATGACTATGTATAATATTGTGAAACTAATCGTTTGTAGTGCAAATGCCATTTCCAATGCTATACTCATATACCTATGCACTTTAGTGTGACCTTGCCAAGCCGAGAATGTTTTATATCTTGTAGCTTCTCCATGATGCTAGTTGATTATAGTGTAACTTAGCTAGTTTTACATTGTTATTATGCCCCATCTTGATATGCCCACTTTAAATGTATTGCACACAGCTAGCCTTCACTACTTGATATACAAAATTGCTAGTTGAAGTGCCTTGTCTGCCATCGCATATAGAAATTATATTGTCAGAGCTACTTCCACGTACATGGAAACTGTAAAGACATTTCGGCTCCAGTTTCACTAGAAAATACACAAGATTTGGAAAACGATGAGAGTACGAGAGCCAAGAGAAAGATAACCGTTTTATGACTTGCCAAAGTTATTTCCTCTCTCCTCCAAGAAAAGTTCAGCTCACTATAAAGTAATAGGGAATGGAAACTGAAGCTCTTTTCCATAACACAGATTAGAGATATTCCTATTCTTTTCCAACAAATCGTAAGTTTGCTTCTGTCTGCTGCTAGAATTCGGAACTAGGTCCCTTCTACACTCAAGTGGAGCATCTAATGCTCAAAAGAGCTACAGTGATATGATATAGGACAAGAGAGTGAAAGTGTATGAGAAATGAGAGTGCTACACGCGGAATTACATCACTTGTCGATCCACTCATATCTTTCTCAAAAACACTCTCCACTGAAGTTACTTACCCTTACCCACTACGACACTCATTATCTCTATCTGTAATGCACTATTTTTTATACTTATTCACCCCTTCACGAGGAAAATGGAAGAATTTCGACGAAGCACGCTCAATAACAGTTTATAGCCACTATTTATCATACACATTATATGGGATACTCTTTACTGGACAACAAACACTTATATTCTAATAATGCAGGTAGGTATGCACGAAGAACATTAAATAGACATCTTATTAAGAGGAATATATTTTTTAAAAGAAATGATTCATCTGAGAGTAAAATTAAGACACATTAGTCTTCCTTTGTTGTCAGTGTACCTTTGTAGTAAATTATGCACAAATCTAAATTAGAAGAACAATTATATTATATTATTATACACAGTGTACAGTAAAAATTATATTGCATATACATATCTGCGTAGTCGAATAATCACAGGTGACGACCTAACTTATATACTACTACACATTATATTACTCATTTGCAACTTTCACTTTTATGTCAGAAACTTGAAGCCAATTTCTGTATTTTTAAAGTTTATCATTGAGAAGATATGGATTATAATTATATGCATTAGGGATTTTATGTAGACAGGATAATGCTAATATTATATTTTAAACCCCGAGTTCCAACTTGTGCAAAGCTAATTGGGTGATGACAATAATATGCACTTACATGTAGTGAAAATGTTTTGATATCAGGAAACGTGTTTCCTGATAGCAGGATTGCATGGCAAAAAAAAATAAATTGGAATATACCCAATAAGGTGAGTATTCTAGTACATGCTCTAAAATAGGAAAAGCTTTAGGTTATGTGCTGTTTTTACTATTAGCATGTGATGGAAAAGGAAAATCTCCTGTCATAATTATCTTGTATGAGCTATGCTTGCCAATAGGGAACCAAAGTGGATAAAGTATTAGTACCTTTTGCTGAGAATTAAGCTGAGAACTAAATTGGTTGCTCATAAATTACAACAATATTGTGCAGAATGTTTTTTGCCTTTTTATTCTCCTAGATATTCTCCCCTTATCTTTTTGATAGAAATGATTCCTTTGGTGCTTTTTATATATCTGTGCTGTGCACGTTGGGATACGTTGGCCATATTTTTGTAGAAAAATGAAAGTATACAATAAACATGCTGGTGGTATCACTAGCAAGTTGTAATGTAATTAAATCTAATGAGGGGTTGCATGACGCAAATAATTGCTCTAGCGCAGATATTTCGAATTGTATTGCATTGTAAAATAGCAAGATATTCATAAATAAAGAACAAACAAAATAGAGTGAAAGGTAAATAGTAAATAGGCTAATTGTGAATTATATGTTATATCAAGTTGAATCTGTGATAAAATCAATAAGGAAATTGGTAATCCATTTTTGTTTATTCATGAAGATTTTAGGTGAGATATAAGGTAGTAAACGGAGGTATGTAGTGGTAGGTATATAAAGAATATGTACACACACATAATACATGTAGAGGATTTTTAGCAGAAATTAGACTGCAGCATAGCGTTTTGTATGAGTATGTTAGCTGTATTCAATCCGCATATTACAGCTCTAAGCAGTATTGAAAGAGAAATTTTAATGTACTTTAGTAAGTATGAGGTTTAGGATGTGGGTCTATTGAGTAGTGGAATATTATTTATTCTGAATGAGATCGAAAAATCCAAAAGGCAGATGTAACAGATATACTGTAGTACATATTAATGTACCAACATACTCAAAATCCAATGCAATGCGATCTGAGTATTTGAGCTGCACAGTGCACTAGTGAACTCTAAATACAAAATAAGATGCAATCTCAATTGGGTTCTCGTTTGAATTCAGTTCAGGAAAGATCGCGATTTCAATTTCCTTCTAGAGAGTATCGTATCTTTTGAGATTAGAAATGGCCCACTTCGTTTATAAGAAAACTTGGGCTGTATGTACATTATGTTCCGCATTGAGTAGCAAATTCCAACTCTATAACTGCTTTTCTACAAGTGCAAAGTCCGTGCATACTTTATGTTACAATTGTCAACTTTTTCATACACATTGACATTTAGCAAATAGTTTGCAATTTCATTACTCGCAATAATTTTATTACTGAAGGTTTTAAAACAACTAGTAGAACAACTACATATTACATGATTACAAAGACCAGAAAGAAAAAAATATTTTTGCTAAGCATTTGGTATAGATGAATATAATTTTTTAACTCTATTTCTATCATAATTAACCGTTGACTTAGATACTTAGATTGCGCTTACACGAAGGTTTCTTATAACCTGCTCTCTTATAAAAAGATGTTACTATTCTCATGTTTTCATTTGATTAGCTGATCTCTGGCTGAGATTGAACTGATATATTAAAAGATTTTGTATGGGATTTAAAAAAAATGTATTGCGTACATGTATGGTATATCACAACTATATAAATTGAAGGGAAACTATATAGACACTAGACACTATGTTATGGTACATATCAATAAATCTAGTTTAATGATTGACTGAATTTTTTCATTGGTCCTAAGAACATCGTTCTTTAGGCAGAATAAGGCTCTTGCTCTTGCATGAGTATAAATGATTTACTGTGGCTAGTTCTGAAAAATGAACTCAATTGAAATGGCTTTCAAAGATGATAACCTTCATTAATCGAATTTGAAGTGGTTCCCTGAATAGCATTATAATATTCACAAAACGGTGGCTAAATATCTTTAGATCTTAACACAAATCAGTATATATTTATCAGCGTACCACTTCAACAGCATTCACTATTAAAAAACGAATATTTATGTATGCAATTATTTTCAAATGTCTGCCTATGTAATACACAAAATAATTCACAAATAAATGAGATTTTAAACTTCTCAAGTTTGATTTAACCATGAAAAATTATAATGAACTATAAGTAGATTAAAATACTAAACAATTAAATACGTACACTGAAATTAATCAAACAATAAAAATGCTTTCAACTTTTTCAGAATCTAATCTTAAAACAGTTAATGATTGTTCGTACATTTTTGATATTGTCGATAGGTAATGCTACACTACTACTTCATGTGACAAAATTCTTCATCATTCCAGAAAATTCTTTGAAAATTAAAAAATTGGGAATGCATGAAGTGTACCATTACAATGCACTCCATATTATGTACTTATGTAGTTAGCTAACACGATAGTGTTGTTTAGATTTGCACTTTTTCATCTCGTATTTATTTGCAAGTGGGCTAGGACCACAAACCAACATCCTATAATATCATTTCAACATTTTTTCATCCGTTGCGGAAGTGGTATTCTGGCATTCCCTTCCATTGTCTACATTTGCTTATTAGTAGCAAGTAAAAAGGAGTTTTTGCAGAAGTAAAAGAAGCCATTGAGAACATTTGTACGGTCAACATGCAAAAGCGAAAAGTAGACAAAAGGAACCCTAGTTTTTTACGAGATTTACTTCGCTCTCACAATCAGCAAACTCTTCATTGGACAACAAATTGCTTCCAGCTATCAGTATTTTCTTTATTTTCCAAAGCAACTTTCCCAAAGTTAGGCAAGCAAGTAAAAACAACGTATGTTAACAACATAACATACACCGAGCTAAGCTTATGTTAGTGTTGAAAAAGCTACAGATAAATACTTACATAAGTATAACTTTACATTTTAGGAATAAATCTCAATTTACAAAATGTACGATGGTTTGTATTGAAATAAATGGAATTCTAGTTTGCCGAGTTCTGCTCCCTTTCATTTTTTCATGGACAATATATTCTCCATGCAATATTATGGGCTGTTGAAAGTCGAAGCAAAAACAACTACCCGTCGTTCAGTGACTTTCTACTAAAAATATATGAAGAAAGTATCCTGTGACTGATTGAGCTTAAAATATGAGAGATGTTGATATAATTTACCTATGTGATTATTAGTAGTTATCCTGAGAGAGACATGGAATAGAGATAATAAAGAGAATAAAGATTACAGAACATTGGTACGTAATGTAATGAGGCAATCAGACATTCAGTCATTTCTGTAATATCTAAATGTGAGACATACTGCCACACTTCTGTTAACAGTGTTAACCGTTTTACTTCAATAACAACGGAACTGATGAGAGGATGAGACTATTACCTACTTTAACAAACATCCAGACAAACACGAGTCGAGTGTCTATTGCATAAAGCAATCTGTAGCCACATAATGTTTAATTATTATAGCATGAGTAGATAACATTATATTATAGTAATCTGTGGAAGAAGCATTCAGTACTGATAGAACATCTACATGCTCATACAATTAAATATACTAGTACTATTATTGCAGTTAGTTTTTTGTTGTGTAGCTATATAGTTGTTAAAGATTTCACATGAAGTGTAGTAGTGCTGTTGTAAACAGGGCTATACATCTGCTAAGATAAACAAAACCACATTGTTGGATTTTAGTGTCTCTATTGTATGTAACTATAATGTAATGCCATTGTAATTTCCAAAGCAATAAATTAAAAGTTATTGCTCGCTGTTAAAAAGAGCTTGCTTCTTCGCATCTCCGTTTGTTTGAATGCAACAATATGTACGAGTCTCCCCAGTCATCTGACAAGAATGCCGTAAACCATCTGTGTGATAGAACATTGAAGCAAAGATTTTCCGTATTTTTTCCTTGTGTTGTCCTGCGTGGCTGATTTGGGGCAGGGCAGGCAAGAGATAATATTTATGTCAGCTTGGCGAGCACACAGTTTTTAAATGTATACAACTGCAAAAAAAGATTCAAGTATTTCTTTTAGACGAATTTTACACAAGAGACAAATATTACTTACATGTTCTTACCAGTCGTAATTGTAATATTATTTTCCTATGCACCATACCATGCACATTTAAGAGTAAATACCTACACCAACGCACAGGTATACGAATAAATTGGGCTAGAAGATTGTTTGTGACATTGAAATACGGATAGCTCTAAAGTAATACATTTTCCCTCCCACGTTTAATTTGTTAAATTATCAAAAATATAGAACACGATCCCTAAATAACATTGTAGGACGCCACTGCTGTAAACAAGGTTTAGTAAAAGTCTTCAAATATTGTACAGTAAGTTTAGGAATGGGAAACAGAATTTCTATATGTGAAACATTAAATATGGGACTAATTAAGTACAAAACTTATTGCATTGGTAGTTTGCAAGGTCTCTTCAAATATAACCAGAGCCCGTTAGAATAAATTGTATCCCTAAAGACCGGAAAATATTTCTCAGGAAATCAATCCGAAGTATTTAAGAGAAGTAAAGAGAAAGTTTTCGTAGTTTTCAAAATTGCATTCATAGAATAGAGGATTACATTATGCAGCATAAACATAAACTATGGCAATGCAATATCTTAGGATTCCTTTTAGCAAATCCTAATTCACTGTATTGAGCATCTTGAGCCTTGCCTGGCCTGGGCTGGAAATGTATTGCAGCTTGTGCTTGCAATAAACGTTTCCAAACATTCAATAAATGTTTAGTATATGTATTTACATTAGACTTTCCTCTAAATATATCGGACAAATGTATATAGAATGACACAAAAAGAGTACGTAAAACCGGCATTTTTTTGTCTTGAAATATTTTGGTAGTAACTGTCAGCTACGATACGACGAGTAGAGTTGGTTTGGTTTAGAAGTAGCTTAACGCTTTGGCTTTGACTTGCAGCAATCATGGACACTCACTCTCACTCGTGTGCATTGCGTATGTATATAATATTGGTATTCTGTATCCCAACACATAGTGAGACAGAATATTGTACTACATGTGCAAAAAATGTACAGTACATACTTCCCAAGTATAAATATAGCATTTCTGTTGAAGAAATGCACTAGGGAAGACGGGAGACACTGTACTAGCTTTTTCTGTTCTAATCCTCATCCTCACTTTAGTTCAGGGATAGACATTCACATTTTCACATACACACTACTTTACTTACACTACTATTTACTACAGTTCCTTCCTATTTCTAAATACAGTACGTTGGTATGCATTTTGCTTGTGTTACGTTAGAATTTAGAAATAGCATTACTATTACACAACACTGTACATAATATTTTATTGTGAGAAGAGATCGATTGTGCACCCTACTCTGTTACAGTTCTTTCTTGGGTGTGTGGCGTCTACAGCTACAGTTTACAGAGATCAGGGCAAAAACCATACACAATACTCACACATTTTGCATCCTTTTTTATTTAGCTAGTGAACTGTTAGTTTACTACGTACGTAAATAGTACGTACTTTTGATTTGACTATACACAATACACACACATACTAGATACTAGATAGATAGTAAATACTGATAGATGTGCATAAATATTACATACAGTACATACACACGAAAATAAATACTGTACACAACACTACACACCGATCTTTTACTGGATTCAATTCAAGAAAAATGCTTCGAGAAAGTATTTCTAGTGTAAGCAAAGCTTGTTTTTAAAATGCATCTGCAGATTCACTACATATACATAGTAGCTCCTGGTGCTAGGGATGGAGTTCTGGGAAGAAAGATAGAAGAATTAGCTGACATTGTTCTTTAACTGTCTAATTCTGTCCCATGGCAGCCTATTCTTAGTTTTACTATGTATCATATGTAATGGAAGAAAGTTCAGGAAGATGAGTCAGTCAAGCTAAAGCTAAGGCTAAGCTATAATGTAATGCCTCCAGATTTCTTTCCTAACTAACTAACATTCAGGCACTCACTATTTGTTAGACTAAATTGCTCGCCTCATCCTCATCTCATCTTCCTCCTTATCCTTTTCTTCGACTCGTATGTATTCAATGTTACTTTCCGCTTACATAATAATATGTATCAGAGCCCGTCAAGATCCCTCCTTCGGTCCTTAGCAATAGTCACCTTTGCTAAATATGCAATTATTGTAATTCAATTGTTAAAAATTCAATAAATCCGAAAATTCCAAATTTGAAGTGAAATCATAAGGCAAAAATCCGAAAGGCACAGAATTGCTAGTCTTTTAAAAAATAAGCGCCATCAAAATTGAAATTTTGCATAGTAATATTTCTATTTGATAATCGCTTTTATTGAATTGAGCAAATACTTCGATAAACTAGCATAGTAAAGCTGGGTACAGGGATCTTGACCGTTCCTAGTATGGGGTTGTGTAGAAGGACTTCAGTTTCCCTTCGTATTATCTCCATGTACTTGGCATAGGACACTATTCTTGGTGTAGATGATTATTTATGTAACTCCACTCCACAGATAAGTATAAGAATCTAATCAAATTGCATTGTACTGTAACAGTGCTAACAATAGCTACTGTAATGTTACTACTAAATGCTACCTATAGGTAGTCTTTAGTAGTTTGTTACTACTTATAGTTCGTATTTTATACTTACCATTACCATTAGTGCTTAGTTAATGGAATAGGAAAGTTTCCGTTCTGGTAATGGTTACCGATTAGCGTACTAGTTAATTTCACTAACTAGATACTTGCAAAAAGGACCTAAAGTCAGCATAACATTAACAGAGCATGGAATGCACACGTTTCCTCTTCGGATTATAAGGGAACAAAGACAAACACTGTTTTTTTATATCTGCATTCGATTCGGCTGATCTTGCAAAACGTGTACCGCGCCAACATTCTCATATATTTGGGGAACAAAATAAACACTGCTTAAGCTTGAGAAAAGCTGTCTCTAATAAAATGACTTCTGAAATGTATTCTCTAAATTCTAAGTACCTAAGAAGCTTTCCAGTTTCTAATTCCTTTACTAGTTTTGATAATTATCTCTATTTTAAGGACTATTACAATTTTCGAGAAATTAAACCAGCATTTCGAGCCAAGGTGACCAGATCGTGCAGACAATGTATAATTTATTGTACTACAAATATAACTATGTGTTTTTTCAAATTAGAGTCAAATATGAAGAAAAGAAGAAGGTCAGGATAACTGCTTGTGTTAGAATTGAATGAAAAGTGACATGAGTGGGGCGCTCTTGAACGGGGTTACGTCTCATGTGTTTAGTTGAATTACATTGATTTGCAAGGGTTGAAGGTCGGATGATGTGAAGGAAGAGGTCACAACACAATAGATTTTGGACTTTCCTAAAATGCACATCTCACCAAAATATTGTATTGTTTGGCAATATTAGTATAGAGACACATGTGTAGCAAATGTGTGAGGCCGGGATCAGGAAAAGAGTAAATGTGTATGCATATAGATATACAAATAGTACAAGTAGTAGATGGATGGATAGGTTATGTTGAGTTTGTTTTAGGTTCTGCGAAAAAGAGTAAAAGTGAGTTAAGTCTCGTGAAGTGAGAGACATTGAGAGTAGATATTGTAGAAGAGTAGTGGATGGAGTACATTAGCAAAGAAAGAGATCTTTTATGCAGGATGGCCATTCCTTCCTCCAATTTACAGATAGTGAGACAGTAGTGCTAATACAAGACAGATACTCGTCATGCAATGCATCTCGCCGACGACTACACAACATTTCCCTTTGGTGGAAGTGGAAATGAGTTTGGCATGCAGCAAAGTGTTGTTTTCTCATAAGTGGTATTGACATTCTTGGCCCAATGCCTGCCTTCACTTCACTTGACTTCTACTCTTGATTCCTTCCACTATTTCTTTGTACTTATATTAGTAGCATAGTAGTTCTAGTGTAGCTCTAGTGTAGTGGCAGTGGTAGTGGCTGCCTTCCCTTGTCTTTACTTGGCTTCCCATTCCCATATCTTCCCTGCCTGCTTAGCTTTTTCCATCCGGCATCCTTTTCTTTTTCTTCCTCTCGATCCTACACTTTCGAAAACATTAAGAAAGATACATATGACATTACTTTTCTAACATGTACTACTTACTTACATAGCACTACCTATGTATTCCAGCTACAACACCACCTACTTATTTACCTACCTATGCATTATGGATCTATCTGTCTGGATCTATCTCTCTTTTATTACTTTAGCTAGCTACTATCTCCTATATATGGCAAGCCGCTGCTATTCCACTCAACTTCACTCCACCGCTATGCAGGGACGCTTTTTTAGCACACATATTCAAATTTTGCTTATTAAAATAATAATTTAATAGAAAAGGAACTCCTTTAACGTAGCTGGAGCTTTTTCAGGTGAAGCCCAACCAACTTTTAATAACATCGACTTATCTTGCTCTTTTTCTTGCCTGAAATTCTGCGGTTTCTCAAAAGATCAATGCCAAAATAATGCTAGAAGAAAGTATGTTCAAAATTTACCTCTTTGCATTTTAAAATTAAAACATTTTGATAAAATAAGAAAAGAAATTCTAGAGCCGCCCATTTAGGGGGGATTGTTTGTTGCATCTTCCTCCTTCCGGCACTGGTTCTGGTTCTGATTGTGAACGAACGCTCTGATCCAATTTTAAACAAGTGTAAAACGCATCGAGACTAGGGAATCTTTTCTGTGTGTTAGTCTTGTTTTGCTCTTTGCCTCGTTTGAGCTCAAGTGAATCTGGTTGCTTTGAGTTTAGACGGGTTTGAGTAATCGAGAGGTAAAGTCGGTCTGTCAACCTAAGTAGAACTTAGCTGGTTTGATTTGGCTCTTTCTTGGCTCCTACTCGTGTAAAATCACTGAATGACACTGACAATGAGTTACGTGTTGAGTGGAATCAGTCGAGTCGCCTCTCCTGGAGTCCCGTCATCATTTTCATTTCAATCTGTCCTTACTGAAAGTTGATATTCATGTAACTCACTCAGTACATTTACATTTTATGATATTTTCCTATACATATACATATATTTAGGCTAAATTCTGAAGATGAGTATAGTATATATTTACAGAGCAAATATTACAACTGCCTACTTTCTTACAATGTGCATACACTAATACATTCATAATTTCACCTTTGTTCACTGCTACATACATTTTGAAAACACTATAATATTCATTTACAATAACAGTAATATAAATTCCTACGTATATAAATCCATTTCGTATTATTTGTTGAACTTTCTCCGACGTTTGATTCATCATTCTTTGTTCATGTTGTGCTAGTTTGTGTTCTGTTTATTTATTTCGTGTTCACTTTATCATACTACAGACACAATGTGTATACGCCTACGCACATCTGCCTTCCTACACTCAGCTCAGTTAATTAACAACAAATGGAGATAGAAATGTTTTGGAATCGTGAATGTGTATTTATTACAATATTATCCGGATAAAATGGCGAAACTTAATGCCTAGTTCCAATGAGATAACTTCACTGGATCATGATTATGATGTAGTGCATTGATTGGCTTTACATTGCATTCCATATGTACTTATTAGGAGAGAAACGCTGAAAAACATGTAATATGGTCAAATATCAGCACGGAAGAATCAAAATAAAAGTACATAAGTACAGAGTTTTCTTCAGTGAAAGTTAATTAACCCGTGCCTTCAACATGGATACCGGTAATTTAAGAACATCTTTCTATGACAAATATACTATTTCGTACTTGTGCCACTTTTCTGCTTAATTTATTACTCTACTGCTTTCTTCAATAAATTGTGCACTTAGGTATATTATCAGTTTCGGCATGACGCTGAATATCATCAATAGTTAGATATTACCAAGATGAAAATAAAATACATGATAAATGACACCATTTTCACCATTACGTAGAAAGACGGGGCAGTTCACAGGCCTATCTACCTAAATGCCCCACAGAAGTATTCTACTATCTATTTCCTCCTGAAATCAGTAAATCATTGGAAAATACGGTCTTCGTTTGATTAAGATTTTATAGAATGTGTAGTAATTTCTGTAGATTATCTATGTGTCACCAAGTGTCGTCGCTACAAGATAAGAGTGTACAGTTTATCATGCATACCCGTTGAAAAACATTTGGCTTTTAGCCGAAAAAGATTATTATGCAAGCCATTAATTATTGACTTAGTTTTCAACAGCTATATATTCCTATCTATAATATTTAAAAATCCATTCGCAGGAATATTTTAATAGTGTGCAGTTCGTGAACTAGAGTATTAGACCCAGATGCTATAAAGCTGGATTTATCTTATATTATTTAGTTTAAAAATTGTAACCTTTCTCAATCTTAATTTCCCGAGAATTCTCTTATTGCTTTGTTTTTGTTTTATTAGTAGATGACCATGTGACATTATTACAAAACTGTCTCATCTTAGTTTTATGTACAATACACGCTAAAAAATATATATTATATTTCCTCCAATACAGCATTTACTATTAGAACCATTATGGAAACATCATCCACTTTAAAATATTTGTGATCTTTATGTGTGCAGTATTTTCGAATTTTGTCTTTTCTCGTATCAGTAAGCAATCCAGAGCCCAAACCCAACCCAAATAAATAGACAGAGACCATCACCGGACTGAATAAACTTAAGATGGTTGCATGGTTTCGGACTGAGTAAATTCGTATTTTTTTCTTTGTTAATATAGTAGAGATGAGATGAGAGGGATGTTGTAAAGAGAAAGGACATTGATACTGAAGAGAGAATAAGTAGGAGGCGTAAAGAAGAAAATATATAGCAATCTCGTTGCTAGTGTACAATAAAAGGAAAGTTGCTAAAGGCCGTTTGTCTGTGTTAGTGGCTTATGTATCTTGGCTTGGCTCTGTCCTCTGCGATATTTTAGTAGAGAGTTGAGTTGAGTGAGTAAAGCTAAGTAGGTAAAGAAGGCTAGGGCACCTTCTTTCGAGATGGATGGATAAATTCAATGGATGAGATCAGTAGTGATAGTGTAGATGGATAAATGGATATGCTGTGAATTCGAATTCAGATTGTATGTTTAGCAGTAGTGCCACAGTTTCATGCCAAGCCAAGCCAAACCAAGCAAAGCCATTCCATAAGCCACACCAAACCAGACAGGGCAACTATTATTGCTATTCCTTTCTTTACTTCCTTGCCTTTTGGTATCACCACATCACATATTATGTATAGCACTAATCCGCTATTCAGAATTCACTACCGGATGAACAAGAAAAGAAGTCAGAGCATAGTATGCCATACTATTTGTACAGATATAGTGTATTATTATAGTGCTTAGTACTTACTTAGCTTATAAATACATATCTATATGTACTCCACTCTAGTATATAGCCAGTTTTCCAGAGATTCGGTTTCCCCTTGTCAAATGTAACCGTTTCTGCAATTACTTCTTTTAACTACGCATTTATTTTGAAAGAAGAGTATTTGTATAGGTAGGTAGGTTACTTATACAACGTCTCTATCTTTTTATCTGGCTGCTATCTATAGTAGATCACGTTAAATACTTACTATAAGGAGGAACCAAAATACATTTTTAAAGGTATCTATAGTTGGAGAGTATAAAGAGTAACCGGGGAGCCAACATCCTATCAAACCGACCTCTCATAGCAAAAAAAATCATGGGGAGTTAAAAAGTTTTGACTTTGTCATAAGATTGGCTCAGGTCAGCGTTTTTATTGTACTATGGAAAGATATAAAAATACAATTAAAATTAGTATATCAGTAAGGAAAATACTTCAAATTTTGATTGGGGTAATTTTATTACACTTCTGCTCAATTCCAAAACACTACTGATACCCTTCTGCACATTAATCAGAACAGTGACCTGCTTTCTAATATATAATGCACTAGGGGAAGAAATTCTTCCGGATGCTACTATTTAGAATCAACTGACTTTCATTGCAACAGTGTCATCGTGTAATCTAATTGTTACGATCTCTTTTCTCGATTCTCAATTGCTCACTTACAGTCCGAGTGATATTGCTGCTTTATGTAGGTTTACTATTATGCAAAAATAGACAATTGCATTCGTTTATATCCAAAATTATTGGTGTTTGTAGTGTAAAAAGACTTTAACTAGTAATGGTAAGTTTACACTAACAGTAATCATGGTACAAAATCCTATATTTCAGCTTTACATTCATACAGAGCACGTATATGTATTTCATATTATACTTACGAGTATTTATTAGCTTATTTCTTTAGTTTAAATTGTGATATCCGGTTTTGAATTTAGCTACCTATTTACTGATAGAATTTTGAGTTAACGCAGTCTGGTTACCTACAGAAACTGAGTCCCGAAAATGGTGTACTGTCAATTAAAACAATTTCATACTTCTTGTGGTAACCTAAAAATGCCATTTGTAGGTAATGTGGAAATGAAAGTTTGCCCTGGTCGGTAGCAGCGTTTTGCATTTGCCAATGACTAATGTATACTTAAATGAGTACCTATTGAAATACGTTTTAGACCGCCCGAGTAGGGGGACTAGCCTATGTCATCGCAATGTCTGTCCGTGCGCGCAACACCAGACTTTTTGTGAATTTTTCCATGGAAATGCAAAATTAAATTTTGCGAATTTTTTTATAGAAACCTAAATTTTTCTCCATTTATTTTTGTTGTGGATATGTACAACAACTTTACACCCACTCGGGCGGGCTAACTATTGTGGCTTGGTAGTTTTTTTGTTGTTGCTACATGCGGTAAATACTAAAGTCCATTATGTAAGAAAGAGTATAGGTACTAATAATATTAAGAGAACTGGAGCGAATCCGAAGAGTAATAGTTTTTATAATAGTTAAGTGCATATTACTTACTAGGCATTTAAATATAAAGTATGAAGACATATAGGATTATGTAATAACCTGCTAATGCTCTGTAGGAATTGTTTTAGTTATAATGTTTTGTGTTGTTTTCGCAGGAGGAGCAGAGCATGAGAATTTGGAGGGACCACCTGGGAGTGCAGAGAGTGGTTTACTGCCGTCAGGAGAAGTCAAGGCAACTCCCTCAAAAGCCTCATCTTCCGCTGCTGCTCGGGTCAAAGCCCCAGCGGAGGCCAGTCTCGCCCCTTTGCCACCACCTGGACCTTCCTCGAGCTCTCCGGCTCCCGCCGTCCCTTCCACTTCTGCCGCCGCGGTCGCTGCAGCCGCTCTCGCCGCATCAGCCGCCGCAGGAGCTGCAGCTACCGCCGTCGCGGGAAGGTTACCGCCTGGGGAGGAAGAAAAGCCTTTGTCGTCGGCATGGCAAACTGCTCTTAGTGCTACTTCAATGAGTGCCAATAAGCAACGGAGACCGCCTCCCCGCCGCGGGAAGGTCGTTCCAGACCGCCCGGCGAGGGCACTTTTCTGCTTCACTCTCAAAAATCCCATCCGAAAATTGTGTATTGATGTTGTCGAGTGGAAGTAAGTTTTGCATTTTCTCTTTTCTCCTAATGCCGAGCTTTTTTCATCCTCTTCGCATCTTCCGCTCCGATTTTGTCCGTCGGATGTTTGTTTGCATCCACAAGGCCATTCTTACATAACATACGTGGGCTATTCTTCCCACCCACCTAAACAACATCAATCAGAATTATTCTTCCATAGTTGCATTACATTTTGGCCATTGCATTGTAAGAATGTACGTATCAATACTAATAGTGGGTGAACAGAAGATATCTTCTCATATTTCAGTTTGCATTTACAAACTACAAAGTACTTATGCGTGCTCTTTTATACGCAGAAAATATAAGCCTACACGACGTAATAAGTAATATCCATGGATTATAAATTACTACACATTAGTTTAGCAAGACAAGGAGCGAGGACATTTGTAGTCACTACGCAGCAGAGGCCGGCGCGCCGACGTGACATACGCCGCGGAAAAATTGACGCTGCCAAGGAAAAATGGTCGGCGTGCCGCCGTTGAATTACCAAAATTAAGATAAAATGAAATCAAGCAGGATTTTAAAATACATTTGCGTTATAATTACTGCTTTTATGTCAGAATATCTACTTAACCGTTCCTCTTTCCGGAGAAACCACAAACATTCAATCTATCTCATTCTCTGACATAAAAATTGACAAAAATAAGATATTTGATCCCAGCTTTCTATTAATAAACAAAACATTTAAAAGTAACCAATTTGATTGATTTTGTCTCACAAATTTAGATAAAATGGAGGAAAATTTAGATTTTCGGGGGATTATACTACGTTTTGAAAATGGGATCATTTGTGTAATTTATTTTAAATTCTTCGTTTAGGATACATTTTTTCATACGTAAATATATTTTTTATCATTAATAAAAGAGAAAGACGGAATTTGAGTGTGTATTAACCTTCACGCCGCGCAGAGCATAATTTGCGGCGTGCCGCCGACAAAGTTTTAGGTAAACGCCACCGCCGAAGAATTTTTATCGGCGTTGGCCTCTGCTACGTAGCCAGCGTAATTGAATCTTCCGTTTTGACATAGGATATTATTTTCGGGACAACATATTTTACATATACAATTAAATAGATACGCAGTTAGTGGAGTTCATGCAGCAGGATCCCTCGTTCCAACTCCAACGTACATAACAATTCGAGCAAACATATAATATAACAAACACATTTTGCGAAACAACATTGTTTGACGACTAGCCCAAACATCTCTCATGTCTCTTGATCGTATTATATATATATATATGTAGTATATTCAGTTCTAGGAGAACTTTATCTCCTTCTGTTATTCTGTCGTATTATGCACTGACTGTCTGTCTCTGTGGCTATGTCATGTAGGTTTTTAGTAGCTCAACAACAGAAGAATGAACTCTTTGTCGTGTACTTATCAAAATCCAAGCAGGGTGTATTCAAGCAGTCAACCATATACACAGAATACACAATTCCAATTTTCTCCATGTGCACTGTCCTGCTTAATACTCTTCTCAAAAAAGCTCTAATCCTCGACAAGAAAATAGTATACATGAAACAATATTTTAAAATTTTTATTAAAAACCTTTTTACTATGTACTGCATCAATAAATAGCATTTTATTTATATTTATCTGTACTAGCTATTTTGAATGTCAACATCTCTGACATGTAATTAAGCAAGGCTTCACATTACGTGCTTAAAATATTTATAATGTACTTACAATTTTTCTGAAGTATTGCATGGGGAGGAAAAGACTGTTTATACTGTAGTTGCAAGATTCTGGTATAAGAAGTATAAAAGAGGGCTAGACTAGACAAATTGTTTTCACCGGAACACAAAATTCTTGTATAGGGAGGAATGTTTATTACCCTTTGGGTCCTCTGGTTGTCATACTTTTGCTACTGGAAGTATTCCAGAACAATCCATTCAGAGACAGTGCAGTATATATTTACTATTACAAATTTATTTTGCCAACTCTTACCAAATCGGCTTAGGTTCTTTACAACAGAGTCAATTCTCAGATACCCAGATAAAAGTAAGGTTGACTTTTGTGTCCCCAATATTTAAGGAAGAACTCCGTCCTAAAAGTGTGTACTATGTTACTCCAAAAGTATTGAAAAATGTTTTATGCAATTTATTTACTATCGCTTTCATAATTTTGAAATAAATGTTTACCATTTTACCGTCTCTTGATTTTTCCAAATGTGTGTATAATATTTTATCCATAGTCAGAGTTATTTATATTCATACAGAATGGATATCTTACAAAAATTAGTCTCATAGATGGAGATTATAATATTTAAATACTTTTCTTAGACTGCTTCTATTTAACGAGCAGAATATGCCCCTGTATTAGCATTAAATGAACTGAAATTAAATTGCTGACCTAAATGTAGGGCAAAACCAATTTCTCTGGTCTACATCTTGCATCTCATTTTTAATCCTCGTCGAGTTTCTCATCCCTACATGCAAACAAAATAAATCCAAAATACACATTTAGAGATATTGTTTTTGTCCAGGAAATTGCAAAATTGAGTACCTAACTACGGAAACTGAAAGCTAATAAATATCAAAAGGTTAATTAAAATCAACATGCTTTTGCTCTGTTTAATTTTAAGAAGTAAATAAATAGAAAACTAATCTAGAGTAAACCTACAAACAATTAATTTATGCAATGGATGATAAAAGAGAATTAGATGAAATGACACGTACAATTGCTGTTTACTGTACGATGTTTTATGTATCAGCACTACACATGTAGTCCCATAATAGTAAATTTGGTTAGAAGTTGTAATTGTAGTCTTAATAGAACAAATATATATAGGACAATGCAATATACTATACAAATAGGACAAAATCTACTTTATATCTGTAAGTCGTAGGAATAATGCGTTGATTCCAAATTGCGTTCAGTAGTTCATTCAACTGCTTTGGAAGAGAAAGAGGAAAGATCTGTAGAAGAAGAGGCTTGTTCGCCAATCTGTACTATTGTATATATTTAAGGAACTACTTATAGTAAGACGAGTATAGGTAAATAACGTTACTTAGTTTGGTTTGGTTTGCTAGGTCGCCATCATAGACATGCATACATACATACATACATAGGTATCTTCTTTGAGAAATATTTATTGCTGTTAGCCTAGACTTGACAGTTAGGGAAGTCAGAGCATGGAGAGAGCTATTTATATGGTTGCATTGCAATCACAACTTTCTATGAAAGAAAACTGGCACGTAAATCGTTTACTCGTTCTCCCGAACTCAAACTTGCCGTTGCATAGCCGAGCAGACTTGTTCCCGACTTTTCTTTACTTTCTCCACTACCTACTAAGCCCATCAAGAAGATTTTCTTTATCACGTTCGACTCGACTTAACCAACTTGAATGAGAGGAACTGAAGAATGACAGACTTAGAAAAAGCTAGCTTAGCTAATTTCATACATGGCACTATTGATTCCTTGCCAACATTTTTATGTCTATCGTTCAGATTTACCAAACCAAATAAAATATTATTATACATTTCCTCTCATAAATATCTGTAAACACACTGAATGTAAATAAGTAGATAAGTAGGTAGGGTCTAAGTAGGTACAAAGTAAGTTCAGCCGTTCTTCTCAATATATCTAACAATTTATTCAAATTAAAAATATTTTATAATCCTAAAACGCAAAGACACCCGATTTAGAGTGTACAAATTATGGAATTGCTTTTTACCCCTCTTACTTTAATTAAATATATTAAATCTAAATATAGTTATAATGAAAAATAAGTATGTAAGGTTATCATCGCTTCTGTAAAATATGTTTCTAAACAGTGAACGTAATAAGAATCTATATAATACCTATTGCTGTTATTTTTCGTCAACATGGCAGTTTTTTATTTGATAATTTATGATAAGTTATGAATCAGGCTAAATGGTAAGTACGATCAATGTACATAAAGCTCATTGTACAAAATACCAACACTATTATAGAGAAAATTTCTACCACCTAATTGCCTAATAAATACATACAACATACAGTAGAATACTATATCTTGTGGAATAATTAATAAATGTGGTTGTAAAGCGTTAAATAACGCTAGACATCTAATTGTACACATGTAAAACAAATTTTTTAAATGATTTTAGACCTTTTGAGTACCTGATTCTTCTGACAATCTTTGCGAACTGTGTGGCCTTGGCTGTTTACACTCCATACCCTAATAGTGATTCCAACAGCACCAATGCATATTTGGTAAGTATATAGAGCTATTTAAGTATATTATGCTATACAACACAGCGGTTTGCCTCTTGGCATTTACCTTTGCGGTTTAATGCATTGTCGCTTCAATTGTAAACAAAATTTTGTTATATTTAATGCTTTTGTTTTATTAGTAGACTGTTGAAATGAATTTCTTTTGACTTTTCTAATGCGGTTTGTTATCATTTAAGTATAATATAAATAGTCAATCTTTTTCATTTTATTATTATTTATACTCTTGTATATCGGTATTTATGTATATTATAGAAGCTTATTAAACTACGTTTAGATTAATTTTCTATATTACTATATTAACTATAAATTTTGTTTGATTTGCAGGAGAAGATAGAATACATCTTTTTGGTAATTTTCACGGCAGAATGTTTTATGAAAATCATAGCGTACGGTTTCGTTGCTCATCCTGGGTCGTATTTGAGGAATGGATGGAATTTCCTTGACTTCACCATAGTAGTGATAGGGTAAGTTAATTTAACATGCAAATTAGAACTCAACGAAATAAACTGAGTGATGTCTCTATTATTTTATGACTTTCATTTCCCAGTGCCTAGTATCTGTACATAATGCACATAAGCATTTCACAAACTAAACTTGATAGCTGTTAAACGGAATTCTATGCTCAATGTTATTATCTACTTATGTGTAATCAAGAGCTTAATAAACAAGTTGGTCTGTTTTGTATAATATGGCGAAGGCGAAGTTGCTGGACGGATTTATGTGCTTCGCTTTCGCTCAACTGGCTTGTTGTAGGTTTGTGAAGTGCACATTATGAATACATAAGTACACATAATATGCCTACTTATGATGATGAGCATACACTTATGTTATGTTGGCATAATGATAGCATGCGTAATACTGTATGTATATAAGCAGACTCAACAACGTATTCATAGTTGTAAACTTTGACCATAATATTTTGATCTTGGTTTTAATTTCAGGTTAATTAGCACAGCTCTTTCAAATTTGATGAAGGAGGGTTTTGATGTGAAAGCACTCCGAGCATTCCGTGTTTTACGGCCATTGAGGCTTGTCTCTGGTGTACCAAGTAACGAATTCTAATTCATTATGCATTTATTTACACATTTAGCTTCCAGTAGTGCACACAATGCATAATAACTGTTTATTTGTATCAAGTTACATTTGGAATATTGCAACTTTCCCTACATATCAAATACACAACTCAAAACAGAACCACAACTCTTACATAACTTAACATTGTGATAGCAAACCATGATCACACTACGTAACATGTAATAATACTAAAACACAGACAAAATTTGATACACTTTCTCCTAGGCTTAATAGAAATCTCCAAACATTGTATATTCTACATAATTAACTATTCGTCGGACAAAAATTTAAAAATTGACATACTCATGAACAATGTTGAACAAATATTTGTAATACAAACATTGTAAATTCAGTTAGTGTGGTGGTGGTGAACGCTTTTTGCCCGCATTACGTTTTCTCATCTTGCTGCTTTGGACTTACTGAAAACAGAAACCTCTCTTTTACTTTGGTTTTAGCAAACTGTATTAAAACCGCACACTTTTCCTTTGGTAAAAACCGATTTTCTACATGGCGTGCAGATAGTAATACTACCACATACCTAGTTGAACTAGAAATCATGCCAGAGGAGGATATGATATGAGTAATGATTTCTTGTACTCACTACTCCATAAATCTTGCAGAAAAGCAGAAACCGCAAATCTAGGAGATATACAGATTTTCGTATTAAAAGATTACAAACTATATTTTACCTACATAATACTTGTCAGTATGACTACTGTCTACATCATAATAATACTAAAGCCCACCACATTAATCGTTTTCCCAAAAGAGTTTCACACATGAATGGTCAGCACGTCTCCGAAATCTGTGTCTCCAAGTAAAATGCATGAAATATTTATGTTTGTACATATACTTTAAATTTAAAGGGCAATTTAGCTTAATACTACAACAAAAGTCAAACGATTACATACATACAATATTAAGGTGCATAACAACAACAACATGAAGTTATTTGCCAAGTGTAGTTCCAACCACAATCTATAAGTATTAAATTTTCATGTAACCGGCAACCGCTAGGTAATTTAAAAGTAATTAACAGCACAGCAATGTGATTAACATCTGCACAAAAATAAAAATAAATTTCTACGATGAAGAATTTAAAAAATATTATCTTTGTCTCTGCACAAGTTGCATAGCTACAATTCCCATGAAATTAGCAGCACTATTGTAGTGAAGTCAGGAACGAAAATATTATTCTTCTAAAAGTTTTTCTAGAGATTGTCTTAGTGTGCGTTACAGCAATTTGTTTCGTGAATTTTAGTTTGTGTATAGTTTGTGGTGAGTATTGCAACTCTTGATGAATGTATAACAAATAAGGGTATAGTTTATTTACTTATATTAGTATAGCGTAACTATTGTATATATTATTATAGGCAGACACGGAAGATTGGGTATAATGTAACCCTTTTTCTTTGAAAGTCTTGGCAAATAACTTCTCATTAGTCGTCAGTGCATAAGTACTACTCATTATTTCTATTTAGTTTTCTTTCATACACAGACCGACTCTAGATTTACATTACTATCTGTACATGCATACATTACTTACTACATAACATACATTACTCATTCTCACTGACACACCGACTAATTCTCGTTCTACTAATAATTCAGCCATGTAAACTTTGTTTAATCTCTTAATCTAATGATAAACCGCTCTGAAAATCCATTTTATATTTGTTTTATTTATACAAGTCTGTATATACACCATTATAAATAAGTATAACAAATACATTTAGCTAGACATACGGAATTCACTCAAGCGAATTCTATCGCACATTCTCAAACAAAACACCGACCGTGCTAACAAGGGCTTTTATAACACTTTGCGTGTCTAACCCACAAAGCTAAGGTTAGATTACTGTTTCAAAGCGTGTTTCAAAGCGTCTGAGCTTTACACTTTGCTATACTAAATACGTAGAGCCTTATGATTCCTTATAATTAATTGGATGCAATATTTGATATTATGTCAATGTATTTAGGATAGAAATATTTATTTAGGCAACAGTGATTAATTTATGTGAAGTGCAAATTCCAATTGTCACTAAAATTAAGTAAATTTAAATAACGCACATATCAATTATACAACGATGTATTTATTTTATGTAAATAAATAATGATAATATTCCATGCCACTATTTTAAAAGTCAAAAATATTTTGCTAAAAGTTTTTTTATTTGGGATAGTTCCTCTACTTACTTATAATGGCTTCTAGTGTGTCAAAGACATGAACTCCAAAATTGTGGATGCTGAAATACAAATACATACTTTTACATTTACATAATTGAATTCCCAGTCCTTGTTAACTTACATCGTCCATGAAAGACAGTTGCACACAAGCTATATATTATGTAGTATATATTGTACACAAATTCATTTTAAGTTCCTACGTTACAGAACCGATATCATATTTACAGTAGTAACCTATTATTATATCACAGTATTAAGAAACGAAATTTGTTGTTTACAGGTCTGCAAGTAGTGATGAACTCTATTCTGCGTGCCATGGTGCCTTTATTGCATATCGCTCTTCTTGTACTCTTTGTCATTATTATTTATGCCATCATCGGCTTGGAGCTCTTCTCAGGAAAAATGCACAAAACGTGCTTCCACAACATCACTGGTAAGACTTTGAACCTTTTTCAGTTCTGCTGTCAGACTTTGGCTGAGCAAAGTTTGTAGCTCGTTCATACTTTGGTGCATATTCCAATATTTATGTGGTTCAACTTTGACAGTTTACGCACAGTATGTAATTAATCTATGACCATAATATTGTATACACCACATTATTACTCAGATTAGCTATGTTGCCCAAGTACGTACAACTCTATTATGGGGCATTAGTAGAACCATTATCATTATGACACACAAAATATTTCACGAAGAACGTCATAGTGTGTACACACTATAATTAGATTGCTATATATTTACTGTTACATATATAGGTATTTTTACTTTTTGTGTGTACTGTCCTAGACAATTTCATTTTATAAGTATACACAATTGTCTTAGGCATTTTCTTATCGTTAACCAAATTTTGTAACACAAGACTCTTGTCGCAGATTGTGTTTGGTGAGAGATTCTTGTGCTAAAAATTGTAGAATGGCAGGAAAATCTTATTTGATTTCCTTAATTGAGTCAATTTTGCTAGGACGAGTTTTAACATAAGTTGTCCTATCAGGTTTACTTTTAAGATTACAGTACACGATATTTTACTGCTCCGTAGTGAATTAGGAAATAGTGCTAAGTTCACATTTATTGTAAAAACAACGTTGTACATACATTTAATTCAACTTTCCCAAAGTCTATAATAGTATGTAGCAGAAATATTTTACAATTTAGTGGAAATTGGATTTTTCAAAATCTTAATATAAAATATACTACTAGCTTTAATTTTTCGTTTTATTTGGTGTAGCATATCAAAGGAAATCTTAACTTTCGTAACAAAGCATTTATAGCCATATTATGATTTTTCGGGTAGGTAACAGCAGTATATATCATTAAGATTTACCTTACAGGTACAGATACCCAAATTCACATGAATATGGTACACAAAACATGCAGGTTTATTGACCCTAGTTTAGTTATTTTTATACATGACATGGCACTGGTTTGTGTGCTTAGGTTGATAAAGTAAATGTATATAGTAGTTACCATTTGACGAGTCATGTGGCCACATACTAATATACAAACATAAAGAAAGTTTTCGTCGCTAGATCCCTAGCATCTGTAAAGGTATAGTTTCCCACACTAACCTTCTATTCAAGGTAAACTGATCACAAAGCGTGATGAAGCAGATCTAATGTGTATATAAGAACTTTTCCCTTGGTATCGGATATCATATCAGAGTTGTAGGCGGATTTGGGACAGCTCTACTGATAAAACTGATTCCTGACTGTTTGAACTGACTGATAGAATAAATGGCTTAATTTCTTTTGTCGTCTAACGACTAGCGAGGGTATCGTTACAAATACATTTTGAATCCAACACTTATTTTTAAACTTGACACATGGGATTTTTGTTCCCTGGTTCCGGATCCGCGATTCACATACAAAATATGTTAAGTCCATAGTCTATTCTACACAGAAAGTAAAATGTATTGTATGGGACATTCATAAACAGCCTTTAGCCTACATTCAAATAACTTGTGTTATTATCTCATTTCGAATGTCACTCTTTTTACATATATAGTAATACTTAAAATGGTGCAACAAAACTGTAAGGAAAAATGAAACAAAGTTATCTAGAACTCACTCGTGACGTCGTGACTATAATATGCTTCATTTACGAGTCATTGTTATTCATATTGTTGTTTACGTCAAAATTGTTGCATAAATAATATGCTTGCTTTTTAATGTCTTATGAAAGTGAACACGGTTTATAAAATATATTTACTCTAACTAGACTACGACCATTCACATTATAAACATATAATTTCAAAGTTCATTTAAAATTGTGAAATATAAACCCTTTGCGAAACGTATGTTGAGGAGCCCAATAAAATACCAATATTAGAATGAAATTTTCTCCCAAATTGAATATTGAAGAGACATTTTTCTGTGTTTTCAATTCTTTGAAATAATGCTTTGCCCGCATTTAACCTCCTTGATATTTATAAATAAACTACTTATCAATTGTAAATGTACGATTCTTCAAGAATTGGTAAATTCAAAAAAGTTATAGAATTCTTTGTTCTTTGGCATTGTTCCATGCAAAAGTTGTTGTAAATTTCCATTGTTTGAATATCAAACAGAAATAAGTTATGTAAGAACAGATAGGGAGAAGTGCTCTGCAATTGAACATTAAAACAAATACTGGTGCAGGGTAAGTAAGACGTAGGACTACCGAAACATAAAGTATTGCAAATAGTAGTCCTTACGTAAATTAGAGAGCCATGCCATGCCGGATTAGGTACTGGGCCCTAAGGGCTTTGCAATTTTTTCTACCTGTGTGCAATATGCATGTATACCTTAGGAACGATAGTTCATTGTTTAAGTGAATGAGTCTGCAGTGTCTGAAGAGTCTGCACTGTGAAGTTCTAATGTAAAACACAATTTCTTTCTCCCACTCAGTTTCACTCACTCAATTCAGAACTCACTAAATACGTAAGCAGTAGGCAGAGGTAAGTTAAGTCAGGGAGGGAGAATGAAGATCGGATCGGGTAAATATACCTATGGCTCTACATTACATTACATGGCATTCTCCATTCCGTCTCGATGAAATATGTTTCTCCTTAGAAAACTAGAGCGTATATTATAAAGAGCACTTTGTATTATACATGAAGACAGTCGTTCAACTTCTCATTTTTGTCGGAATTGGTAAAAAGGCTAACACAACCCAAAACACACACAACGCTCACTAAACTAAAGAGTAATATACGTAGAGGAGTCAAAAATATTTTCTTACTTTACTTACTTATGTAGACAGACAAACAGTAGTAGACTTCAAAATTCAAAAGAATGTATCTTTTGGGAAATTTGCTAGGAAAAATGATGAAAGATCCGAAGCCATGTGGTGGAGGCTATAATTGTGAAGAGCCTTTCTATGTGTGTCGCTTATTCTGGACTGGTCCTAATAATGGGATCACCAACTTTGACAACTTTGGTCTCGCCATGCTCACTGTCTTCCAATGTGTCACTCTTGAAGGATGGACTACAGTAATGTACAATGTATGCTCTCTCTACTTTCTCTTTCTTTATTTTTTGACATTTCCTATTCTAAAAATGACAATTAATTTTTATGGTATATAATTCTTATAACTTTATAACTGTCTGTCTATTACTTTCACTAAAACTAAATTTCATCCATCATGTGATTTCTAATATTTTATTTTTATCTTCCTTTGTTTAAAACCTTTCATGGAATTAAATTTTAAACTAAATTTATGTTTACAAAATGTGTTTCTTTATTACACATTAAATATTTTAGTAGCCCAGATACTTACTTAATCTTTTTTACTTTGCAGATAGAAGATTCGATGGGAAATTCCTGGCAATGGATATATTTCATTTCAATGATAATCATAGGTGCTTTCTTTGTTATGAACTTGATTCTCGGTGTGTTGAGTGGGTAAGTATACCTTTTTAGATAGTTGTATTTTAATTTATTTTACAGATCCTACCGCACCTTCATGCTTAACAAACTGCCATTTTATTTTACATTAGAAAGCTATTGAGTTCTCATCTTCATCTTTTACATAAATACTAGCAAGTGTTTCAAGTTTCTTAGATTCTGCAGTGAATTTGACGAAAATTCGACTTTCTCCGTGTTAAGTTAATATTTCCGATTCAGAACGCAGAGGCCTCAACTTTTAGAAACCGCAATTTAGCATGCGATTGTACCTAGAAACAGGAACAGAACTAGAAAACTGAGGATATTCTACTTTCTACACTAAGAATATATTGAAAAGCTACTCTAAATATAAATCTTAGGTAGTGTTATTTAATTCTGCATACTAAACGGATTGTCGGCTAGGCTAAGATAACGTAAAGCACTCTTTTGCAATTAAAGCTGTTTTGTTTGATATGAGACAAAAGAAGTGAGAGTGGAGTCATTTCCCAAAAGTAAAGTCTGTGTAGACAGTAGACAGAATAAAACAACATTCTTCATTTGCTCTGACTTGCTCAACTGTTCAGTAGTGTAAGTGTAACTCATTCAAATAAAATATATAGCTCTACAAACACCTAGAATTCTCTATATAATATGTATAATATAGTTTTAAACAGGTCAAGTAAAAAAGGGAGAAGGATGAGTTATGATCATATCAGCACTCAAGAGATCTTTTCCTATTCCCGCACCTTATTACTAATTCAATGAGGCTTTCATCAGTTCATTCTTCTCTCCTCTGTCCTTGAATCTCCATCAACACTTTTCAGTTCCACTGTATCACTATCTTAATATACTTCTGGTCCTCTGTTGCGATACTGCATACTATCCCCGATAATCATCATATATACTTACAGACTTACCTAATACGTTTGTATATCTGTGCTAGGGACTGCATACCTGCTAAACTGAATTTTGTTCTCCGTTAGACTCTACAGACTACAGAGTCACTAAATTGTCTAATGTCTACACAAAACGACTTTAACTATGAATCTCGTCTTCCTACTCGCTTTTTCACTCACACTACAACATCTATTATTCTCTACTCTTGTTTTTCTTGTCCTTTTCCGTTAAAATTACTCTACTACCTACTTACAAGTCCCAAGATGCACAAAAGGGCATTGACACCTTTTCTCTTATTACATACTGTTGTAGTTCTAGCTACATAAGCCAATTGTAGTATTGTTAGAATTGCTCTTCATTAATTATTACAAAATAGTTTCCTGTTCTACAATACAATTAAAAGGCTACTTGATTATAACCCTAAATAACCCTTGTAATAGAACACAATTTAGTTAAATTTCTATTAAATCTAATTAAAAATAACTACATAACTATATCGTCCCTATCTCCGAAATTATTTACGTACAATATTGCTATTTTGTGATGTACTGGTGAATATTTAGTTCAATTTGAAATTCGTATCACGTAAAAGGAGATAAATTAATGTACCAAAATATAAACATGAAGGAGATATAATATAATGATATGAAGTAGGTCTTTGATAGTAGAATGAATATGTTTTGATGATACGAAAAAGTTGAGAATTCATTACTTGAACTGTTGTTTGCTACAGAGAATTCTCTAAAGAAAGAGAGAAGGCTAAAGCAAGAGGGGACTTTCACAAATTACGAGAGAAACAACAAATAGAAGAAGATTTGCGGGGTTATTTGGACTGGATAACTCAGGCGGAAGACATTGAGCCTGACGGAGAAGACAAAGGTAATAAACCGTACCATATGGGTGCATCAAATATTTTCTCTTATCCTCCCATTAAATTTTAACACCCATTTTGACATGCTATACTATTTTGCTACATATTTACCTGAGATTTTCATTCCCAGTAGACAATATTTAGAAAGCAAGTGGGATTTAAACACTTTCCCTTCCTTTCTCTTCATTAATATATAGTAGAGCGAAAGAAAGTACATATTAGATATTAGATATTATTATTTGAATAAAAGTATAAGCATACGTTTCTGACTTATACACACGCAACTTTCCTACACTATAGTGCTATCACAATTTCACACATATAGCTTCTCCAACTTCAACTATGAAATTATGAAAGGGAAAACGACTTTTCCCCATAGGAAATGTAGGAAAACATTTGAGACATCGGGTGTATCGAAAAACAGAAAAAGTACGTGTAAGTATGTTGGAGATGAATCTTTTGCTTAGAGAATCTCCGCATCACATCGCATGCAGACAGGCTGCAGGCTGGCAATGTCTTTTCACTAAAACTTCAATTGCCTAGAAGGAAGGGGAAAGTTGAAACTGAAATAGCTACTCTCACTGGCTTGGCTTGGCTGTATGTGCAAATGGTGAAAGTGAAACGCACTGAAATCCAAAGTTTCTTAACAAGAGTCACATAACAAGTTAGACACTTTCCCTACTTTCTTTCCAGACTATCCGATGAAGTTCAACTGATGATTTTATACTGCAGTTCACAGATATCCTATGGCATTGGTATTTGCTTTCTTTCCATCTGTATATGCAATTCTAACTTTTTATTGAACATTAATAACTATTGCCATACTACTGTAGCTCTCTTATGTATGTGCATGTGAATAAAATTGTAACACAAGCAACTGTGGTTGGAAATAACAAAAAATGTATCGCCATTTTAGGCCACTCTTGCACACCACAGTATTCTTACACAAATTCCTCCTTATAAAATTGAATGTCAGATAAAATAGCAAATGTCTGACATGCATTTTCTGCACATTTTCGAAAAGTGCCTGGTTCAGCAGCTTAGTCGTACTTTAAAATAGATCCAGCATTTTAGTATTCTCTCTTATTGTATTTAGTAAATTTTTTAGTATACATATATGTAATATCTGTATTAGCATAGTCTAGTAATCAAATCACATTTTTATTTACATTACATTGTCCTATTTGCATTCAATTTCATTGCAAACAGGGAATTATTATTAATGCTAGCGTTCTTGTATATTATATTATACATAGCTGACATAGGTAAACAATATTGAATACGTAATTGTCCGTCCATCAACTTATTAGGTAATAAATAACATTACGTTTACAGTCTAGAGATATAAATTGAGACTAGAATAATGTATGTACAGAGGTGATTAGTTGGTACTACTTTGGTACATAGTAATAATATACCTGCATACGAAATGTCTTTTGAATGGAATTATGCAACCGCACAAAATAAACAATGAAAAATATGTAGAGAACATAGTTGCGGAGGAGGGCCAAGTGGGGGTGAAGGTAAATTCTATTTTCAGTACCCGATTCGAAAATTATTTTCCAACTGTAGCCAACAAACAATAAGTTATGTAATATAATTACACGATATTTAATTCAGAGTAAGCTGAAGTGAAATGGGAGGAGAAAGCTCAAAAGAATGTACTTACTAGGTATGTCACTCTGACTCTGAAAGTAATGTATGGTTTACTTTAGTTAAGGAAGAAGTGTTTTCTTGAGGAGGTATTACTTTTCGGTTGATTAACTTGTATATCTGATTGTGAGTGTGGTGTCGGATATTTTCATGGTTGTTTCAGTTGTTTGTATGTTATGCTACAATGTAAGTACAGTATTTGTATGTAGGGATGCCAAAGAGAGAGTCCAACTGAGAAATACCATACTCGAATCCAAGTAATGAAATTACAGACATCCGTCTTAGTCACTAAGACAAGATCAGAGACAAATGAAGCAATGTATTACACTCATATTGAATTTCCTACTGTCCTTGAGAGCCTTCGTTTATGTGTGTCACAGCGAGAAGATAATGAATAGGAGGACAGTGATAGTGCATTTAGTTTGCACAATATTTGATTTGTCTAACAGAAATGAAAGGGGACCCCAAAAACTATCATATGAATTATTATCTACTGCGTCGTGAAGTATGTATACATAATATTAGATAGGTACTTTATATAATCCTTCTGTTATGGAACATACATGCTCATTGTCTACAGTCCCTATGTTCCTCTTACGTATTGTCATTGTCTTCATAATATTATATGTATTTAGTCATAATGCTAGATAGATAGTGACCCAAAATATGTATCATATTGCTGTGAACTTCTAGTAACTAAGTATGACAAGACATGTTACTTACACTCTATCAGCAATATATCACGACAATATTATGTCATCTCTCAAATAATAAAATAAGTAATATAGTATGTAGGTTTAATATCAGTAGAAAATATTTTACCCACCCAGCTACTTACCTCTTATATTTAGGTAGGTCGATGAGCGAAAGAATATAGTGATGTGTTGGATTTCAGCTACATATTATCGCTTTACCTAAAACGTATACCGTATTTTATGAACTAATTCACCCCAGCGAAATAATTAATCACACTGCTGTATGAGTACCTGTAAGCCAAAAAATGAGCCTCCAGGCAATAATTCGCCATGGACAAAATAATTCACCATGGACAAAATAATTCACCATAGACAAAATAATTCACCATGTATCTATATTTGACTATGAGGACACAGGACATGTTTTGATATACCTATAACTACTTACGATGCACATACAAATAATTTAATAGTTAAATTAGTTTGCTCCAAATAATTCACCATAATATGGTGAATTATTGCATCTATGTCTCACAAAATACCTTCACGAAAAAAAAATTCACCTGGTGTACTATCTCGTAAAATACGGTATCTATCATTCGAAGTAGCATTGCATGTAGCTGTCACTGTCTCCTATTTTCCGAAAACTATATTTTTTCGATTTGTTAGCTCCTTACTTTCTTACGTAAGCATATATTTTGTGAAGCAAAAATATTGTAACACAAATAAAATGTTAACATACCTAACATACCTATGTCAGCTAAATGATATTATTTGCTGCCAAATTCAACGTAAATGTCAACGTCAACACCCTGCCCTATTTGCTACTTTCCACGAAAATTAATAAAAAGATTCCTCTGCCAAATCTCGACTATTTACCTGCCGGCTAATCCGCACCCTTAATATTTTACGCGAAAGAAGAATTTTAATTGTATTGCTAAGTCTAAATTACACAGGATTATGTGCAGAACTCATTGACGCTTTCCTGTATTATTACAGTGCTCCAACAGCCCACATAAAAGTTAATCTTAAATTATTTAAGGACGTTAGTTATACTTTGGTTTTGGTATTCATTGGCTTGCTATTCTTTCAGTAGATTTATGTTAAAAATGGCTTACGATTTCATAATAAATAGAGGATGATTAATTCAATAAATCTGAATCTATTTTACAGAACAGCGGATATTTATCATAAAGCTTTTAATAAACATTTGATTCAATGCTTTATGTTATAAGGCATGCAATTAGTCCATAATTCCATGATAATACATTTTAAAATTATTTTGAGTACAATATTATTTGCAACAGAATAGTGAGAGTTTGGTAAATTGTGCTCTTGATATTATGATGAACACCTACGCGCACTATTGTTTGTTGGTAGTCAGTACATTTGTATTTTAGTGATCACATAGTATGACAAGAATGACAAAACAACAAAGGACAAACTATTGGATTGTATTATACAAATATGATATATAGTGTTATGGTCTTATGGTTTCCCTTACTTTCCCCAGTTTCACTTACACGTCAACTGTAGTCAGAAGAAAGTTGCTCAAAATCCTTTGAGCTCTACACAATTAAATATAGTAGAAAATGTCATAATATGGACGAGTAGGTCTCCAAAGAATTTATGTAAGCATTACGCTGTATAGCTATCAGTGAACAAGTATTAAGTTACACAAGCCCACTACAATATATAGTTACTATCATATTATTACTACTTCTTACATAATGCTTCTTCGTACTTCTCCCATGTACTCCAATTCCAATACCCAAATATACTGGAGGACACTACTGACAAATCGTAGCGTATAGCGTTTTATAAGTAAAAATATTATTACAAATTTTTAGTATAATGAACTCCTTAAATGTTGTATCAGTAAAATAATGAGCTGAAAGTAATTGAGTATTATTGAATTCAATTCTGCCTTTATATTTTTCAGAGAACGGCGCAGAGTTGGAGACCTCAGACAAAGGTGATGACATGGAAGGAGCTCAATCTCAAAAAATGCCATGGCTCAGCACCAAAAAGAGAGCATGCGAAAGGTACGTGAAATTATATATATACGTCATATATGCACATATGTATACTATGATAGGCACATATTATAATTATATGCAGGTATCTACTTTAAAAGATAAATAACACAGAAATACTAGCGTCGTCCTTGTTGTATATAACTTTGGAAATGCTTTTATCGGAAGACAGTTAGTGAGTTTGTGAAAGCTCTCTTAATTAAAATCTTATTTCAAATTTACAATATACAATAAAGAGTACAACATAGTTAATCAGATTATTAATTTTTTGAAATTCGCGATTAGGATGCATAACATTTTCAACTTTGAGTTTAAGGTATTTAAGATGTTCCGGTTTACCTTAGTTAGTGGCTTGGAGCTACTAAATTTTAGCAATTTCATCGGCGAGCCAGTCCAACCCCTCATACACTCCATGACCTTCGGTTGCGCAAATAGCTTGAATATACCACTGAAAGAAAAATATTACCATGAATATTTTGGCTACATGTAAGTTTCCCTAATACAACAATTGTCCCTTAGGAATTACACTACATAACTGTAAATATTACGTATAATAAAAACTACTATTACTAATAGAGGAGTTTCATATATACTCAATTTTGATTGTTAGTAAACAATTGTATGCTCTATCGAATGCTGACAAAACTCCTCTATATGGTGAATAAACAGTCAACAAAATCACTGAAAATACAACGCATTATTTCTGGGAAAAGATAGTTAATTCGCAGTTTAGCTGAATTGTTACTTGTTACATAACAGTTGCTCTTAAACAGTTGTATTGTTAGCAAAATTTTTCTTACACGCCGGTTCCCCAAATTACGAAGACCTAATTTGTCAGTCAACTCAACGATGTTCATAGCATCTGGGAGATCCTGTTTATTCGCGTAGACTAGCAAAACCGCGTCATCTCGTATGCCATTTTCTTGAAGCTGCAAAATTAATAAGAAACAGAGACAAAGTCAGATGTGGGAAAAATACACGGATCTTAAAAAGTGACTAATAATAACAACCACTCTTTGAAGCTCTTTTTGCGCTGCACTGATTCGTTTCCGATCATTGGAATCTACAACAAATATCAGGCCTTTTGTGCCTTGAAAATAGTCTCTCCATAACGGTCGAACCTGGTCCTGGCCACCAACATCCCAAACCGTAAAATAGATGTGTTTGTATTCAAACTTTTCTAAGTTTGTTTCTAAAGAATGTGAAATTAATTAATACTTTTATTACACAAATGCTGAATTAGGATATTAAGGGCATTATCAATTATTGAGATAAAGTATATACATTTTCATGTAGTTAGTGGCGTGAGCTGTGAAATCGCACCGAATGGACAACAAATGCAGTACACTGAGCCGACCAACAACCTGGTTGGTCGGCCATCGTGGTACATTTCGAATATCTGGTAATAACTTTTGAACGCATTAACTTTTTGGTATTGTATTTTCCGAAATAGTTAGCGTATGTACTAAGGATTAATGAGATAGTAAATGGGACCAATTTGTTTGCAGAATAATAATATTATATAAATATAATCATAGAATAAGTATTCTATATTTGATCAAATATTCAGCTTTTTTCCAGAAATTGTATTCTCCAAAAACTTGAAGCATCTCGAAAAACTTGAAAAGCGTAGCAATTCATTGTCCTGCAAACAGATTGGTCCCATTTACTATCTCCTCGCCCATCCTTATTACATACGCTATCTTCTTCTGAAAACACAATTTCAAAAAGTTAATTCGTTTAACAGTTATTACGAAGGGTTACACAGCAGTAGGCAGTAGGTAGGTAATTATTACTATTTAATACTACATTATACTAGAGGTTATTAGGAATGTATTACTATTCAATAGCACAACTACCACTAACTACTATTAATGTACTTTATTGTTCGACTAACCACGGCAGTCCCAGTTGTCGGCTGTCGGGATATGGCCACCAAGGCTCATATCTTGCGGGAACAAGTTTTCATGACTGTTAACTAAATAGTAAAACGAATTTTTCAATTTAGTTCTCCAGAATAATTTTCATGCATATTTATCTTACTTAACGGTAATAAAGCTTAATAACATGTAATCATAAAAATATTGTACTAAAATTGATAATAAGTTGTAAAGACTTGCCTCTGGGAATTGTATACGTAGTCCTCCTAATCTTTTCATCTTCCAACTCGATTCTTTCCCTTTGATCAACCTTTAGTTCTGATAAAACTGTTGTCTTACCGGCAGCCTTTACTCCAACTAAAACAATAATAAAATTTATTAGTTATCGGATTTTACTATTTATAATTGCATTGCAATGATTTGACACTTGATGCGATTATAAGCCATAATGACCAGCGACTGTGGCATTTGATATTGCAAAGAAATGCAGAGTAAAAGCTCTAGTGAGTGACTCGCAACAGAAAAACTCGATTATTCATTGTTTTAAACAGTAATTTACCAATTAAAACGGTTGCTTTATTTTTCGGATTTCTATTCGTTTTAAAACTTGATGCATTAGGCCCCATATTTGATAACTCTGTGACAAAAATTAAAAGAAGAAGCAGCCGAATGAATGAGATTAGGGAGCACGTCGAACAGAAAGGTTGGCTAGCTTGGTCTGGAAACGACTGAAGAACAACACTTATTTAGTTTAGAACGTACCGCTCTAACTTTGAATGACAGATGGAGTGGGCCTACAACTTTTGAAGCTGTTAGCCAAAAAGCTGAATAATAAAAATATTATTGATTCCATATAATGAACAATGGCAGTGAACAGTGCCATAAAAGTTAGAAAGACGCAATCAAATAAACATTTTATATTGCAGCGTGTCATTACGGTTCCAGGTTGTCCATAGTTTATACTTACTCTATTTTAAATATTCGTTCTATTTTATTATATTCGAATACAAGTAAATAGGGACATTTAAATATGTACACAAGGAAATTGGCAAACGCCGTTGAACTCTGCAGGGATCGGATAAGGTCTAAAATCCTTGCCTGCTAACGGCCTACGATGTCGTGGGCCGTCAGCAGGCATACAATGCTTTGCAATAATACAAAAAGCTATACTTGACTCAAAAATGATTGAGACAGACCATGAAATTTGCTCCGCCTTTATGGTCAATATACATTTGCAGTAGAGCGGCCTTTAGGTAGTCGACGTAATATAAGATATACCGTAAGGGAGGAGCAAATTTCAATGTTATTTTTGAGTCAACAAGAGTATATTTCAAACCTAAATCACATGGTCTAAGATGCTTAACTGGTAGTTAACCTAGCCGACTTAATTATAATTAATATTCCTCTTATACCACTCCAAAAACATTTTATTTGTACTTTGTATTGTACTATTATGGACTGCTCCGTTATTCGGTATTTTACTTTATTATGTATAATGGAAGACGGGCGGCTGAATTTCTGCAAAGTGAACGCTGTTGACTACAATTTGCAATTTTATCACAAATCATACAGATCTGAAACGTCAAAAAATGAGTCCAAAGTTTTATTCAGTTGGACTTTTATACATTTAGCGGTCCTCTGTCTTTAGTAAGCTAGAGGTTTATCTCTCCCAATATGGCAAGTTCGGCTCACATTTCTCAGGGGGTGGCCATAATTTATTTAACAATAGGTAACCAACGTAAAAAGTTTTCATGGTGGGACTGTATTGAATATGGAGCATGAGAAAAAAACGAGAAAGATGTGAAGAAGGTGCAATGCGGGCAATATTAGTATTTATAGCCCAGATAATTTATAATTATGTTAATGTAAATCTGTATCCGAAAATAGTTCCAAAGGGGAATTAAAGAAGTATATAATAATTATTCAAGACTATCTGTAATTGCAGGATGCAGCATCAAGATATATATGTTCAAAATAAAGAAAGATGCGAATTTATATTGTTAAAATCATGGCCACCTTGTCATTCACATCTTTATATGTATTACTTTCGTACTTATATTATTGTAATAATGTGTGCATACTGTGCATCCTCGTCCCCGTCATCTTTAGAGAAAGCATGTAAATATCTAGAAAAGTAATAACAATTCTCAACTTCCGAAATATTGACGCGTAGTTTATTATTGCATAATCCAATCCTCTAAGGTACGTTGTTTGGATGGCTTACGATTGAAGAACAAATACATTTCAACACATGGAAACCGCAGTCTACATTTACTTGTACTCGATACAGTTGATAATACAGAATCCCTTCTATTATTATCATTGTTATACTGTATTGTATAATAAAAACACAACGCATTTCGTGTAGTAAAAGATAAAGTACATACTCAAAAACATGACCTTTGCAGTTTACATATATATCATTATTATTCACATATTCCTTGTACATAACTTTCGTTCAAGCAAAAGCTCTTTGCTATCGAAATTTTTTGCCTTTGCGTGCAGCTAAAGCTAGATCTCCTAGAGATACACCTATATATATAGGGATTTACCAATTACACAGGAAGATAATCTATCAAATAGCCCTATGCTGATATATCTGACCAAAAGGGAAACATTTTTGTTTATTCTAAAATCAAATTGTGAATTATATATTGTTATTTTGTGATTACAGGTTGAATCGGAGGATGAGGCGTGCGTGTCGAAAAGCTGTCAAATCTCAAGCCTTTTACTGGCTAATTATCATTCTTGTGTTTTTAAACACGGGGATACTTGCAACTGAACATTACCATCAACCTCAGTGGCTTGATAATTTTCAAGGTAAGCTCCATTGTTTTAGTTAATAAGTAATAAATTAAGAATTTACGTTTTCACATATAATTATCATTCATTCTTTTGTCACTGGATACAATTTTAGTGGCTGTGTAGATTGTAGATATATAGTGGCTTACAAATAGCATGCATATTATATGCATTGCAAAAATGATCATACATTTTAATCTGAATGCTCTATAAAGGTCCTAAAGAATGCAACTTGGTAAGCTATTTGTAGTAGGTAAAGCTGTCTATATTCTGTGGTATGTACCACAATTATTTGTATATTGGCTACTTTATAAGCAGTCGCTGGCAAATATAGTTATCCAGAATAGTTTTAGGAGAAATCCCAAAATGTTGTCCCTTTTATTGGATTCTGTGTAGTGTGTAGCACCAATAACGTCGATAATAAAAGAAGAGATATCTCTGTATATTTACTTATCCATATAGGAAATGACACTGTAATGATAACTATCTCATAGTCCGTTTAGAAAGTATCTACTGAATTTTTGAAATATTGTAATTGTGGATTATCTCAGTAACTGAAAATATCCTGTGAGCTAACACTCTGTATAATCGCAGAGCTTTGCATTTTGCAGCTAAAACTGGAAGAAACAACTTCATAACCCACTTACTTTACTACTATACTGACTGTGCTACTGATACACTGTTCCATAGAATAATAAAATAGGTTTATGGAGTAGTAAAAGCGAATTGCCCTACGAAAGTCACTCTACCGATATATTTAGTATAAAGTGAGAATATTACTGAAAGTCATCGCTGTGGTTTAGTATTACTTATGACATGGTTGACAATGATCCAATTTAGTGGTTGAAGTCCTTAGGTATTTTCATTATCTA
>JAQFYC010001163.1:0-38677 GCA_034694165.1 Tomocerus mixtus | reverse complement strand
TTATGTGGGGCGATGTGAGATTCGACTAATATTACTCTTCGCTGGTCATTTATAGTGGTTACTATACCAGTTTATTGTAGTTTACATTTGTATACATTAACCTCCTATTTGTTTATATGGAAAAATACAAAACTCATTTCATATAGATGGACAGATTGAATATCGAGTATCCCTGGCCCTGAAGCTTTTCTATTTTTCTACGTTCTATCATGTGTTATAGTAGTTAGTAGGATATCCCTGTAATTCTTTATGTAAAAGTGAAGCAATGAAGTGCTCATCCCCAATGAGAAAATTCAAGTACACTCATGGGCAATATATCATCCCAGTTTTAATCCAACTCCTTATATCTGTACACATATCAAATAGAAAAGCATTAGCTGAGGGGGTAGGTATTTGGCTGTGTATTTTATGCGTTGTAGCAAACTAAGATTTCATATATTCGATTCAAGTCTAATAAAACTGCTTCTGAGCGAACTACTAACTATTTATCGCATCACATCTATGTATTGCATATTGGGACAACCAAGAGCATTTTCATTAAAAGGGGTGGCTCAGCTCTGTTCTTTATGCATTTAAGTACCTATCTTATTGCCTTGCCTCTCTGATGCTTCATGGTACAGTACAGCACACCACATCATCACTGCCACTGCACTACACAATTATACTGCATTGGTTTTCATTCTGGCTACCGAAATAGTAGGTCTAACCTAAGTGTAATAGTAAATTCATATAAAAATCCTACAATATTATCTAAATGTCCCTAAGTATGTGCAGTGGACATGGATCTACTTACTTGATTGTCACAGAGAGTCAAGGCAAGTCATATTCACACAATGATATAACCTATACAACACAGTGCAGTAAAACAGTAAGTCGAAACTTGATACACTGGGCTGCAATCGCAATGCATTTTGTTATGTAATAATAAGACACATTAAATGAACCGTGCAATGCATTTACTTGGCTTTCAGTGCAAGATGGGTATCTAATACATAGTATAAAATCACATTATACGATACATAAACTCTGAAATAATATAAGCCTTATACACGATCCCTTCTCTGTTTCTGCAAATAATAATTTAGTATGTAGTTAGCAGACTACTGTATCAAACACTGTAACCAAGTCAAATGCAGGCATAGATGTTACTAGACAACTAAATAAGTAGACACATTGAAAATACAGTATCTTATCAATTAATGTACAAATATGTGTAGTAGTTAGTGCCAGAGATATAGTTATACGCTTTTAATACTTAAATAATGCTTCAGGCTCAGATAGTATGAGGTAGACAATTATATTTATGTATTGCATTGGCATACTATTGTAGACGTAGACAATAAACGTAAATATCAGTACCATTTGCATAATACAACAGAAACTGTAATAGTAATGAGAAATTCCTAGTAGAGTTCACATCGTGTGCCTTTACCTTACTTCCACAACTCGTCTTATCAGTCTACCTAATACTGTAGGAATAAATAAATACACCCATATTACTATATGATATACAATTTAATGGAACTTATTAGGGACCAGTTTAACTTAACGTACAATTCTTCACGGTGGCTGTACTGTATGCATGTACATAGTTTTAATTATTCTAAATTACGTGTTGGCTTATATACAGTAGGTATTTGTATTAGCTCGTCATGTTATACTTAAATATCGAAAAACGGCGGAAGTACAATCGTAATAGTAAAAGATAGGAGTATGCTAACAGACATTAACTTATAATATACAATACACTGTACTGTTGCCGAACACCGTACAGGACTATGCTGTAATGTAATATCTTTATATTAAATGCAGTGTAGTGGGGTGAATGTGAATTCATATTTATCAATGTGTGTAGCGTACTGTGTACATAGTATAGGTACATACTGTACAATATACAAACAAATCGAGACCCGAGAGCTGAGAGCAGTCGAGACGGAGGAGAGGGTAGAATTTACAGTTTCCATGTATGTAGTGTAGTACACACAAACACAAAAGAAGTATAAGCAAACTACATCATCTACGAGTATTTTTATCTACCGAATAGAAATACACCGACATGAAATAAAGTAATAAATATGGATCACATAAATATATCTCTATATGTATCAGTAGGATAACTTCGGTCTTACTAATAGAAAAATAGAAGTATATATTTAGTATGGTATAAGGAAACCTACTCGCAAACAATTTCAGCTATAAAGAATCATTGCAAGGCAGTCACAGTAGTAATAGATAGAAAGAACTTCTGGAATCAAACAAATCGGGGAGTCAGATATTGTCTATGCATCTATCATAAAGTACACACTCGCTCTCGTCGAAATAAAATTCATATACAATATAGCATAAAGAAAATATTGTATAGTATATATTTATATTGTAGTTACAGATACAAATTCTATCTATGCACCTATACAGAACATTAACGCAAGGTGGGTAGCATTTGGTGGTGAAATTGGTTCTAGTTCTCGTGATATAAAATATATAATAGAAAAGACAGTAGAAATCGAGCACTTCCTTACTACATCTACAACTGTACTATTTAGCCGGACTGAGTGAGTTGAATTGAACAGAGCTGGCTGACTTGACTACTTGCGATTAGTGACACGAGCGGGGAACGAGTGCACATGTAGCATCATCTCATTTTGTATTTGGATGTGTAGTGTATTTGTAGTGACTAGACTGACTTGTATGTATTGGAGCGAGGAAAGAGCGAGCGAGCCTGCGACTTGGATAATGTGAAGAGGGTTGTTGCCAGGCCAGACTTCTAGTTACCAGGGCTCATGCTTATTCGGGGGTGGCAAAAAGCAATGGCACCTCGAATTCAATTCATATAGAGGAAGATAACAGGAGTGGAGGATCAGGCCCGACGACAGGGTCGTCGTCGTTTCCTTTTCTGCCCGTCCTAGGTCCATAACAATGTAAAAGTGCCTTATCTACCGTAGTACACGTGTAGGTAGCTAACTGTCTTTATGTACGTATGTATGTATGTATGTACAATGTACATGTGTGTAGGTAGATAGTCTACGTGGTGGATTTGCTTAGCTTGGCTGCTATGCTTTGCTGGAAGGACGAGAACGAGGGAATAAACCCCTAAAACCGAAAACGGTGAGTTTGAGAGTTAGTTGCCATCAGAGAGGGAGGAAATGGAAAGGCACTCGCCATAGCCAAGCCATGTAATACAGGCGAAAAGCGATGACTCATAGAAAATCCAGATCGAGTCCAACTGACTGAACTGAACAGAAGAGTACGAGAGAGGCAGAGAGAACTGAAACTGAGTGACTGCATGCACCGAATAGAAAAGGGGGAAGTAGACGGGAAAGCCCTTCAGTGTTGTTTCGTCATCCGTATTTGTTTGTTTCGTATGGTCTGGTCTAGTCGTCCTTACCATAGTGCCGTACGTCAAGTCAAGTCAAGTGAAGTAGCGTTTCGTCTTTGTATCGTATTTTCATACTACTATTTATTCTTAATAGTCACCTTACAGTTTTCCAATATCAATTACTGACAAAATCACAAATAAAATATAGCTCACCTAACTACAATAGTTAACTAACTACAATTAGCTTCACATACATACTACAGATACTACAAATACATAAATACATTCCAGTCCAGTTTACCTAAAGGATATTCAACAGACAAAGCCATTCTATCTACATACATTCTACTTAAGCCGTAGACAGACAGATTTTACATTATAATATTAGTACTATATAGTCTCACACACCTTTGAAATACTTATAACTAAATTTCCTATACAAATACGATATCTAGTCAAGTCACAAAGTTTACACTATTGTCTAATCACAGTAAAGTCAACCAAACATACCTAATATATTCCAGTAATAATAATCCTACTTACTTACGTGCAAGCAACTGTCTTCAAAATATTCCATATAAGTAGTAGATACCTAAATAGTATAGGTACATACAACATATTATAGTATGCCAAGCAAATTCTCAAAGAAAAGAACAATATTATACGAAACGCTAACTTTCTAGTCAAAGTTCAAACCAAAAGAATACATAGCTTATACTTTAGAATATTATAGAACGGATAGGGGAACAAATAAAATATATTAGATACCTTTTACCTACTATTACATACTCTACCAGAACCGTACCGCAAATCTATATAGGATAGAGAATCAACCATAACAAACCGAAACAAGTATTCAAAGCTTTAGCTACGCCAAAAATAGTATGCATTTATACATTACACACATAATATAAAGTTTAAGAAAATATATTTTTATAAAATATATTATACGACTATAAACACATACTCATAGATATATAATTACTAAAAGGTTTTATACATTTCCACACAGTAATTTATAATTTATAACCTACAGTACAGAAGTAGATTGCAACATTTATAAATCTACCTATTTTGTTCTACTTAAGCTCACATAAAGTAACCATTAGTCAAAAAGAAGAATAAAATCCTAAAAATTGAAGGGGAAAGATTATTTTAACTGCTACAGTTAGCCAAGCCAGGGTAATTTTATTTTCCAGAGAAGAGAAAAGTACAAAACTACACATAGGTAGTTTACATAGAATAGACTACACACAAACATACACAATACAAACAAAAGATGTACGAGAAAACACAACAACAGCAACAGGAGTTGCAGCAGATTCAGATGATCACTCAGGCACAGCAGCAGCAGAATGGAGAAAGTCGCATCAAGTTGTTCGTCGGCCAAATCCCAAGACACTTGTCAGAAAACGACATCAAACCTCTATTCGACCCTTACGGCCCTATATTAGAGCTTTCAATACTTAAAGATAAACTCACTGGTATACATAAAGGTGAGTACACGTCCACGTTTCTCCAACTTAAGTCTTTAGTGACCAGACCAATGCATTTAAGAACCTCAAGTCAAGTCTCTACTTATTACACATAGCAGACCACCTATAACTACCCACTACACTTTTATTTTATTACTTATTACTCCATCTTCTCTGGTTCACCACGTCCCTTTCTATGAAATCAGACATCCTGCTTCCAACTTGAAACTCTCTTTCTCTTTCCATTACTAATTCATACCAAAAGAGACGAACGGAGAACACAAATTCATTTCTAATGAAATATTCAATTGTATTACAAAGCCGGGACTATTATAGCTAATAGCTATACCTACTTTGTATGACTTATGCATGCTTCACGTTTTCCAGTTGCCAACTAAGGCAATATATAGATTACTTCCCTTCCACAGAACAGTAGAGATGTAGAAGTTAATTATAATGTTTGTTTGTGCAAGAAAAGTTTGAAGCTTATGAATAAAAATTATAATAATATTCTGATTTTTAAACAGGCTGTGCGTTCCTTACATACGTCCACAAAGAATCCGCTGTTTTGGCTCAGAGGGCTTTACATGACAAACATGTTCTTCCTGGGGTAAATAAATCTTACTTTTCACATCTATATAATATGCTAAACAAATGTATAATATGCATTTTGATATGTAACAAGGTTAAAATTGGGAATGAAAGTGTTATTATAGGGTATTTGAAATCTTGATATTGGGAAAAGTGTGATTAAATACTTGTGTGATGAGAAAAGTGAATAGGTATTAGGTATGTATGATGTATTTACTTAGTGTGGTCGACGAAAGATGCGAACGGCCCTTGGAAATCAAATAATCTATAATCCAGAGATATGCTATACTGTGTACATAAGTTTGTTCGTGTAGGGTTTATGTGCTGTAGTCTGTAGTCGTATTGGGTTGCTAGTTGCTTTTCTATGTACATAATGGATATCTATCTTTGTACGTGTTTTGCTATTGCTATACATAGGTCCCAGTTGAGTAGGCACTTAAGTAAGTAGTTGTAGTGCCTGAGAAAGTTTTGCTATATAGACAGAGATAGCTAGCAGAAGTATTAATGTATGGATTGTATGTATGTATTTAAGTATATAGTTATAGTTACGTCGTCCGCTCCGGTTGCTTGCGAATATTTGTAGACGGAAATAATTCTAGTCCTTGCCTTAGTCCTTGCTCCTTAGTCTAGTAGATATAGTTATATTAGATATTGGTTGAAGAGCAAAGGTTTGCCATTCAATCGCTGTTTCCCGTTGTTGGTTTGGTTTGGTTGGGTGGTTTGGTTTGGTTTGGTTTGGTTGTCTTCGTCTATTCACATTCACATACTAGTCGACTAAACTAGTTGTTGTAGTCGGAGAGAAGTAACTAAGAGAAAACTGCGTGCGTTCTTCAACATTACATGTCCGAGGAATTCCGAAAGACGGAACTCGACAGGGTATGTACACAGAGAAGAGAGAGGAAGGAGGAACACAGCCAAATGCAAAGAACATTCCCTAGTTGTAACACTAAAATCTGACTATACACTACGTACGTACAAAGTACGTTACCTTAGCCTTAGCTTAGGTGACGGTACGTTAAGATTCCTCTATTGAAACTTACATACTTCTAGGGACTGTACTCTGTTCTATTCTACTCGAAACAACTCAACTCAACTAGAACTAACACAACACACTAAACTACACATAACCCGAGACAAGGAACTCAATCAATACATAATACACTACACGAACAGAATTAATCACTATATATCTAATCTAATATTATTATATTTATAATATAATTACTTCACTTTATTTAGTTTCCTCTGACAAAGTGAATTTTAAACAAAGAATGTAGAGCGCTAACTAAGAAAGCAAGCCAGAAAGCAATCAGTGTCTGTTTTTACTTAGAACTTATACAATACTTTACGTTAGGACTTACTTGCATAGAGATATCTCCATAACTATACAATAACTTTCACTAAATTTACATATACATACATACAAAGCTATCAATACATTAATATCAAAATTTCTAATATTTATATAAAGAAATTAGCCGCCTAATCTATAGTATCAGTTAGGAAGCATCAATTTACATGCAAAAGTTCTAGAGCATACTACCAATAAGTATTATTGTATAGTGCTAAATATCTAGATAGACCTAAAACTAAACTCCTATTACATGACTCAACAGATTTCTGCAAGCTATTTTTCACACACTTTACTTACAGCATAATATATCGTACTACTATAAACTTATAATACAAAGTAATACTTACTTAAGTAACTGCCAGGCGGAAATACTACTACTTTCATTAGTCTGAATAAATACAATCATCTGCACACTGCATTACTAAATTAGTGAACTATTTTTAAAGCTAGAAAGTTAACGAGAGATACTAGAGAGAGAAAGGGAGACAAAAAGGATAACAAATATTAAATTCTAACCTAAGAAGTACCTATACGTACAAAGGTGCTTACAAATTCTATATACATATACAGTATAACAAAACTAGTATACGTAGTTCGTATACATATAAAACTCTACGTTCAGTTATTATTGGTTACACTACACACATACATACTCCAAATAGCTGGCGAACAACGCAAGGGATGAAGAAAGTAACTTGTTGCAATTACATACGAATCATTCATACATACCTTGAGAAATAGCAAAGCAAGCAAAATCAAGCTTCCTACGCATATTAACCAACTGAGTGTGTAATCACATTCATTCATTAATTAGAGTACACTACAACTACAAGTACAGTACACTATTGGTATATAAGCCCGACTGATCTTTACACACAACTAATACAAAACTTACTCCGACTACTTCAACTGACTACGACTACACTATACTATAACAGTGAATTTAATTTCGACAACTGTGACTTCTGTGTTCTACCGAAACTGAAATCCTACCAATAATTAAACTGAACTCTGATCTGAACTTAATATATCTACTACGAGTACTACTACAGATATACAGTGAACACTACTACTCAATTGCATTTATCAACTACCTGTCTCTACTGTACTAAAAGAACATTCATAATCTACATTCACTGTCCATATTTTCTAAGGAATCTACTATTTCTCTACTTAATATCTGCATACTACAAAAAGTTATAATTCCTGTGGGTTTCTGGAGGGACAGCCGCTCATTATACACCAAGATGACTTTTTAGGAGGTATAATACGTGCTAAAATAAAATTATGTACATTTAAGTTTATCTTGGAGTAATATGCAATTTAATATTACTATAGATTATGATAATATTAGTACAATGCAAATGTCTTTTATAATTCTGGTGAATCTTCTTGCTATTACACTATGCATATATACTGTACTGATGGGCATATCTAATTCACCACTTGTTACCGAATTTGGTTTGTTTTTATGATATATGTATAGTGTGCATATAAGATGTATATGTATTGTGAAATAAGGAAATTACTATACTACAGTAGTACAGCTAAAATAAATTCAAATCGTAGTTACATTCTCATTATGTTTAAGCATAAGTACCTTTCTGTATCGTTTTATGGGGGATTGAAGAATATTAGACTACTTTACCGGTCGTGTATTTAGTATACAGGATACACTACATGGAATTATTATACATAATTAAGTTGATACATTCACAAGATTGAACTACATAGATTGAATGAGCTATACCATAGAAATAGAACATTTATTTAATCATTTGCAGGGTCCTAATAGAGTCTTGATTGCTTTGTTAGTTCCAGGAAAATTACTTTAAATGGATATTGATATTGTGGGTTGGCTACTGGCATGTTCTGGCCTACTATTTTTATTTTGTGTTCAGCACATGTATTTGTGGCAGATTACACGCACACAGAGGAGTTAGACATGATATTGTGGGGAAAGGATGGAGAGTAAATATTAAATGGGTACTTTACCTACTATAGCCAAAGTTCTGTGTACTATACATACATAACAAATATCAGTATCCAGAGTAAGTAAAGACTCAATGTAAGACTGTACAGAAGGGAATGAATGCTTAAGTAATATATAATATGTAGTAGGTTCTAGTAGGCAGCTATGATTTTCTGTTGTACATACACAGTAGACGTGCAAGTTGTATAATTCTATACACATAACTAACACGTATTATAGTGTAATTCTAGTGTACCCAAGTCGAAATGTTTATTTGATGAGAGAGAAAGAATATTGCACTGGTCTGGTCTGGTCTCCTGTTGTCTGTTCTCCTTCGTCTACGGGACACAGTCACTGTGTACTGTGTGTATGTGTGTTGAATTTACTAATGCAGGGTAACCGAACACTGCAAATGGAGCAGATCTGCTTTGTTTACGTAAAAAGCAGTAAAAATGTATTTTTAAAAATATCTCATAACCTAAACTGTACTGTAGTGTATTGTATGGTCCTATTCGAAAACAGTCTATGGTCCTAACATTAACTACTACTAGTAGCCAAAAGTAGAATCTTTGAGGTTCAACTGATAGAGCAGGGCATCTATTTATTGCTATTAGCTCTAGGTATATTCTTTCAGAAATGCAGATGGAAAGTTATTCAGAGCAGTTCACATTGCTGTGTAAATAAAAAAGAATCTGTGTGATGTATGAGGTAAGAATCTGAAGAAAGGAAGTTGCTCACTTAACTGTGCACTATTACTACACATATATTTACTACACATAACTACTACATATACTTTATTCATTCCTTTATACAATAAATATGAATATATTTACTATACGTAAATTATCCTTATGTAGATATTGAAATTTGTAGGGTCAGAACACGGATAACTTTAGGAATTTGTACAAGTTTCTATTGGGTTTGATTATTGTATCTTCCTATTTTAAGCTGTAAAATGTACTAAATCTCAGTATTGGAGCCGGAAATATAAGCAAATCGGCTTGCAAGGAAACAATTTATTTAATTGTGTTCGCAGGAAGGAACGATGTGTGCTTGTGATGATAAGAATATTACATGTACCTAGTATTGGTACTGCATATACATAATATAGGCAAGTATGGATGTATTATAGATTAGAACCTATACTATTGTATGGATCGGCCATTTTGATTTATGTCGATCGAAATGTAATCAATAGTTTTCACTGGCACATAACAGCTAATATGAAATATCCTATTAGTATTTAGCAGTACAGATGTTATTTAGTGGAGAATAAGAATGCATCTTCAATGGCAAGGCTGTCAATGAAAATACTGTGAGTTTTATAGTTAGTTAAGATTCAGATTGTGTTAGTCTTGTAATTGACAATTAATAACGCGTCTATATTTTGTAGATGTGCAATAAAAGCATGTGTATTTCCATCTTGTAAAAATCGTAGAAATGTTGTTTAATGATTACAAGTTATCCACATAAGTACATACCATTAGGAATCTGCAAAATAGTAAATCATTTCGATTCCAGCACTGTGCTAGATTTATGAGGAGAGTATATTTACATTAAATACAAATAGTGCAAGCGATCGAAGTTGACGTTGTGGAAAGGAATCCGATATTTGCAAGGAATCTAACTATGGTCCGAATGTTAAAAATACGTAAGTAGTCAATAATGTGCGGTGCATGTTTCCGAAAGTATAAGTAAGTACTTGTAGAGCAGAGTAGTAGAGAAGGGAGAATACAAAATGACTGTGAAGGTGAGGTAAGAGAAATGTTAGGAAATGTAAAACAACCTGTTAAGTACAGGGAATGAGTCGCCCGTTGCTGTCAGCCATACATTAATGTGTATATCTACATATAACATAACGTGGTTTGGTTTAATGGGAGGAGTAAGTTCGAGGCATATCTAGTGAAATCAGTAGAAATTAAATTGTATGATGATAGTTTGAGGAAAAGGATAAAAATGTTGGTAGTGCACTGCTGTTATGTGATGAAAAGTGTAGTAGCTAGCTAACTAGGAATGAGCATTATCGATTGCTATTTTAGCTAGTTCTTCTTTTTCTCTTCTGGTACCTACCTTACTACCTAGTCTAGTAGCTATGTAGTTTTGTATCAAACAAAACCAATTTTCATGAGTAGGGAAGAACTAAAGAAGTAACTCTGTGTTAAAGACTGTTGAATAGCTGGAGGGATTCCAGTCGAGTCTTTCCAGTCCATGTCAGGCCAGCCCAGGTTGGAAATCAAACACTGCCTTGTCGAGATTAAATGGGTATAATATGTAGTAGCTCCTAACGTATGTAAGTAACTCCTATCTCACTATATATTTTCTAAAGGAGAAAGCCAAAAAGGATGAAAATAGTGTGGCGAGGTATTTGGCTTGTACCTTTGGTTGGTGTACTAGTGCACTTCTTGCAGCCACACCAAACGAAGCCAAGCCAAGCCAATCCAAGCCAAGCCACGAACTCAACTCAAGTCAACTCAACATCAACGAGATGAAATGGTAATTTGCAAAGTGTTCAGTGACTTGCGTTCACTTTCCGGGCACTAATGATAATAATAATAGTGGACCCTGTATATATCTGTCAGTAAGTAGGAAACAGGTAGATAGGGAGAATGTGTGAGAGAGAGAGAGAGTTAGGGATTGAAGCTATGTAATGTAAGTAAGTAAGGTACGTGCATATGTATTATGTACATAGACGAGAGTGAGAGAAGGAAGCGAGAGCAAGTAAACATCGTATTGCAATAGATCGATAGAGAGTGATTCACAGTGGCTGCATGGCATGGCATGGCTGTCTGTGGCAAAAGGAATGCCTATAGCAACTGGCAATGTAAAGCAAAGCAACCAAACCAAACCAGCAACGTCAGTTATGCTCCCTGCCTGCCTGCTCCTCTCTTTTTAGCTCTTCCTTTACTTTACTTTACTTTACAACTCTCTTTCCCTTGTATCCTGCCTGCCTCACTTGGCTTGGCTTGCATTGCATTGCCTATAGCCTACTTCCTCCTTGGCATTTTGGCATTCGCAAAGGAAAGCGAGCAAAAGGGTTTGAGTTCCAGTCGACAACGTACAGATACAGATAGAAAGTAGCTAGTAGGTAGTAGCTAGGGCTACGTGGTAAGTATTCTCATTGCATTGTATTCATGCATGGAAGGAAGGGAGGAGAAGGAAAGTAACGATGACACTATGAGTTATAAGGTAGGTAAGGATGAGGACGTTGAATACTCCGTCGAGTACGCGAAAGCACGAACTTAGCAAGCGAGAAGAAGCTATGGCTTGGCAGGCCAGGGCAGCCAAAGAGATCAGATACTCATTCCTCAACCACTTCTATCAAGAGATTCCTATAACTGATATCTATTTATTTCCCAGCAAAGCAGACAGACACGCAAATAGAAATGTAGATACCGAATACAACCATAGAAACTGTTGGAGGCTACATTAAAGATTTATAAGTTGGAGTCGAGCGCTATAAACAGAGAGTATAATGTGAGCTCTGAGTGTATCCAGGAGTACAGTACATGTCAAGTCAAGGACCTCCTACACATTATGTATGTACAATATGGCACTTGATATATCATAATGTCTATATGATAGGAGAACTCGATGTTACAAAGAAATTATTAATAAGTTCCAACATATGTTACCGAAATGTAGCTGGGTAAGTCAATTTTTAGTTAGTCAGAAGGAATCAATCCACATTCAACAAAACGTAGCTAAATCATGTGTCTTTGTTCTATTAGAGTTAAGAACTCCATTGCATAATATGTAATGTGACTGCCCTGTGTATTTTGCGTTTAGTATGTATGCATTCGATAAATCATCTTTATATTGGGGAACACGCTGGTACAGTGCCTACAATAGTAATGAAAATGCTTATGTACATAGCTTGTTCGCACAAAAAGAATCAATGATTTGCATGTTGTAATTTGGCAATGAACATAGTTGGTAAAGGCATAGGTTAATGTAGTGGACTTATTTTGATGGCTAGGCAAGCTTTAGAAGGAATGACTAGGTAATTCATAGGATTAACGCTAACACAGGAATAAATAGTAGTAATGTGCCTACTTGGTATCTGTAAATGGTTATAATTTAGAGTGATCTACTCTGTGTTGCTAAATGTATGTATTATACCGAAAACTAGAATTATAGATCCGCTCTGTGTAAGTACGCTACTCTGTATAAGAGAGAATAGACAAAAAAGGGAGGAAGATAAGTTTTTGCTATTAAATATGATCAGCGTTCTGGGTATATTATTCGTGTGTACACATAGGTAGTTAGATAGTTAGTATAGCTTTTGATTGTATGCTGGAGAATAAGAGAAGCTAAGCTTCTCTGGGATAGAATAGAATAGAAAGTGGTTGAGTGAAGATGGTTTGGTCATGAGCAGAGTGAAGAATAGGTGTGTCCTCTGGGTGGGGTCCATTCGGGGTGGGAGCCAGAACGTAAGCTAAGGCAAGGCAAGGCATAGGAGTCTCAACTGTTCACGGGCTTGAAAGAAGTGTTCGGGAAGGAAAAGGGAGCAGCTCAGCAGGCCAGGATGGAGAGAAAGGAAGGGAAAGTGTATGTGATGTGACTAAAGTCAGCTCTATGTGATGTTATGTTACTTATGTATGGGTTGCAATGTCTGAACTTTCACTTATTGTAGCCTGTTGCACGGACAAGCATCGGCAGATCTGTTGCTTTCTCTTTTTATCTAAACTTACTTGCACACTTTTACTTTAACTCGATCAACATTCATTATTTATGGTGAGAGAGTCAAAGTGAGTGCCACTGCATACCCTTCCTGCTAATATTAAACGAGAACTAAACGACTAAACTGAAAAACTAAGCATACCAAACCAAACTATTACTTTCCACCATCCTTAGTGACTAACAAGCTAAATACAGTGCAGTACACCACAACTTTCTCCTTTCTCCATACATTGTACATTGCTAACTTGACTGGGAGACATTAGCAATACAGATATAGTATTTAGTGTTGTACTGTTGTAGGCTGTAAACTCATCAAGCCTTATTTCCGCTGTGTCTCTGCGGATGAAGGGCGAAAGGAGGATCGAGCAGATGAACCCAAAGTGGAAGTCTGTGTCTATCTGTTGTGTGTTGGAGTGGAGGTTGATGTAAATATAACACGAGTCGAGTAAGTGTGCAGTGTAGTGCTCTGCTTCCTTTTCTTCTTGAACATTGAAAGGAGACCGCACCTTGTACTTTTACTTGTGCACAATTCACTTCATTCTTTCTTCATGCTAACTCACATACATACATACATATATTATAGAGTTAGCTTGGAGACAGGGACTAACCCAAGCCGCTGCTCAATAGTGTGCACTCCTACTCTAACTAGTACTTGTTGCTCGAACATTATTTCTCAATAATAACTGTAGTTACATGTCAAAATTATATTCATTACACTATTTCAAAGCACAAACTGACAATTTTCAATAGAACTGAATGAATTGTGCAGAAAGGGAAATTTTAGTATTCATACTAAATTTTTAGTAATTCATAATATTTTATTATTTGCTGTGAGCAGATGAACCGTCCTCTTCAAGTGAAACCAGCGGACTCTGATAACCGCGGCGGTAAGTTAATACTTCCTAAACATTCACTTACAAATACTTAGTTAGCACTACTACGTACTTACCATTCTCAATCTGTTTTGCACATCTTTTAATTTAAATGTGAAATCCCTATCATTCCAGAGGACCGTAAACTTTTCGTGGGAATGTTAAGCAAGTCTCAAAAAGAAGAGGATATCAAATCACTATTCTCACCTTATGGAACAATTGAAGAGTGCACAATTCTCAGAGGAACTGACGGAACTTCAAAAGGTACATTACTACTCTACTTTCTAACCATATGCAAATAATTGCCAGCAAAAATGTGTTGTGGCATGGCTTCGTGGCTTAGTTTCTGTAGGTCTAGGTATTCATGCTTGGGCTAGTAATACAATTATATTTAATCACTCTCTTGATTTCTACTTCTGCCACAAATTTAGTGTATGCACACCTGCAAATTGCACTTCATTTCCTTCAGCTGTTGTGTACATAATAGTAGTAATTACAACATCACATGCCACCTCTAGTTAATTAATATCGTAGGACCTAATAATAGGGACTTACACGTAGCCAGGCAGATTGTAGATTTGGGTAAACATCTCTATATACAGGTAATTACATTGTAGAGTACATATAAACATATTGAAGGTAAGCTTATGGCGATAGGAATACTACGCCTATATACAATATAACGGAACAACCACCTGCTACTTGCAAACATCACATACATACAGATTAGAATACTACAGTAGTTCTTACTCTAGTATATGTACTAGTAGTGTAGTCTAAGAGTTCACAAGATTGTAAAAAGGAGTAAAAAAAATAAAATGTAGTTTTGAATTGATTCTAGAGGATCGCAGATATAGTTGCATTTAGTAGAACAGTACGCTGTAAGCATTTGAATTATATAAAGTAAAGACAAAAAAATGCCTGGATGTAGTAGATAGTAGAGGAGTAAGTTAGATAGGCTTTCTCTGAATTACATTACTACTTTCTTTCTTTCCTATATGGTTTGCAGATTTGGGTGGCATGGCATGGCATAGCGTAGCGTAGCTTGGTAAGTATTAAGTATGGCAGGTGGCTGAACTTCGACAAGGCAGCATTGCATTGACTAAGCAGCTAGGCTACACGAATGTGTTAGGAGAAGGAGAGAACGGAGGAAATTCAACTTCTGCACATAGGTACATATATTCATACATATATGTATATACTTACTTATCTACTACTAGTATCTACATTGCATTGACAGGGCAGCCAAAGTAAAGTAAAAGCTAACCAACGGAACCAAGCAAGGCAAGGCAGCTCTCGCCATATATAAGTAAAGAACATACTTATTATGGACATACATAAGTAAATACATTGCATATAGAATAAGCACAGCTACAGACATACAGATAGTTACTTATCGTTAGTATATCTTTAGCATTAAATGCATAGAAAGCTAAATAAAGCATCTAAATATCCAGAAGGAAAGCTTATGGAAAGGGGAAAGCAATAGACTCACTCTCTGAATGTGAGATGAGGAGCAAAACATATAGCGAGCCTTGCCTTAGTTGTATTTTGTATTGTACTTATTTCCAAAGAACCTACTTGTGTGTTCTCTCCGCTTCTCTTGTAGGGAACATATTGTTAATACTATGTTATGTTAGGTAGGAAAAGGAAAGCTTTAGGTCTGTCTGTATTGTAGAGTGTACTATATAGATAGTGGTAAGCATGCTTAGAGGTGTATTGTATTTGTAGTACATGATGAGGATAGGAATATGGGAGGTATATCGTGGGTGATACCCGGAATTCTCTTGGCAACCGAATGTTGAACCAAAGGGAGTCACAGAAAGAGGCTCGTGGGCTCACACAACCCTTGTTAGCAAGCAATACATATTACATACCTACTCCAGTTAAAAGCCCTTCAAACTTCACTTCACTACCTATCGGTAGTACATACTCTTCTTCTTGTAAATATATCTGTATATCAATATTATGAGCTCTAGCTTATATAATACAGATATGTACATACATAAATATGTACATAGATAGGTATCTGTACAAAATATATATAAAATATACTTTCTATACAGTAGTACAAGTATAGTAGAATGATATTGAATAGGATCTATTCTATGCTATGTCCGTCGTACTCGTAGATTCAACTCAACTCAAGTTGAAAGTAAGTATAGACAAGACAGGAGAGTGGAGGGAAGGAAAGGCTTGTGTTGTGTGAATGTGCATGCAGATCGATACTTCCACACAGGCAGCCAAACCAAACGAGAGCAGAATCAGCCAAGCCAAAGCAACGAAGCCTAGCCTAGCCTAGCTTCTAAATCGAAACGTGCAGGGTGAAACCTAATCTATTCCTATCTCGACTATCTCAGACTCTTTTCATGATCATTTTGCTCACGTACATACTTAGGTAACTACTAACTACATTATCAACCACCTACTTACTTATTACTACAGAACGGACTAGAACTAGACTATGTATTTACCTATGTTAGATACATGAATATGTATATAACATATTTCTCACTACTTATTTTTTCTTATTATTAACTCCCATTTCTAGTCTAATCATAAACGTAATATTCTACAAAAACATGTCCAATGTAGTCAAAAGGTAATATTAGAACTTGGCTTTGGGATTGGATGTGGATCATAATCTAATGTAATGTAATCCACTAGAAGCTCATTTTTGCTCAATTTATTTATGCATAGAGATGGAGATGGAGAAAGTAGATGCCTAAGGATTTCCTCAAAATCTAGTTAATTTAATGGAAAAGTAGATTGTTTCAATAACTGAAATTAAGTGAAAGCCGAGACTTATATAAGTAGTTACTTCATTTCCTATATATGCCTCCTTGTGACCATAGGTTGTTTCTGTTCCTGTTCCATATACACAAATAAGTGTTGAGAAAGGGTTGGCTTGGCTTCACTTGGCAATGCCAAGGCATATCATGGCATGCTCTTTGCATTTAAAGAAATGTACGTACCTACTACTACGTACACTATACTCACATAAAGGAAAGCTATCGTGTATCATGCATCCTGACCTGACCACCTGTAGTGTTTGTATCGTTATGTGCTCGCTGTGTAAACACAACTTTTCTCTTCACTACATACAAAAAAGATAAAGAAAATGGAAATAGACAGGGCGCAGCTAACATATTACTATTAAAATGTATACTACACATTATATAAAACTGCTCTTCTTTACGTATCAGATACTTACGAGATATAACTAGATATACAAATATACTATTTTCTAAGTAATAGTCTGCATTTAGGTAGATGCACATCTTATAAAATAGTCAACAACTTTACAGGAAAGGCCTATAAATCACCTTGAAAGAAATGAAACGGAGTTTACAGGTGAAAGCAAATGTATAGCACAAACAAATACAAATACAACACAGCTCAATGTGAGAAATCCTTTCATGTCCAGCCATCCTTCCTGTGCTCAACTGACTTTGTAGTTTGTACTTGAAATTACTTTATCCTTTCATATAGCGTATAGGATTTATACTATAACGTAAAGTATATGTGAAATGATCGTGTTAATTAGTTCATCCACGTTGAACATGTATATTTACTGCTTGCAAAGTAACAGTGTAGCGGAAGTTTTTTAATGTCAAACATTTGCATAACAAATGAAAAACACAGAGTACATAACAACTTTACATGGACAGCCTGCAGTACACAACAGCCGTGCTTTCTACATTTACACAAATTCTAAGAATGGTTAATTATTGAAAACGAACAAGTACAAAAAACAATTTAATTCGCTTTCAATCGAAAACATAGGTTATGTACGAGTATTATGTATTGCCGAGAAGTAGCAGACATCATTTTGACCTTTGATCTATTGCACTTAGTTTATTGAGCACAAAAGATTTCGTTAGTTTTTGATCTGCAATAATAAAATGAAATAATGGCATACCAAACTGGTATATACTGTCGGGGTAACTGGTATAATAGTTATACTAACGTTAAAAGTGGCAATAGAACAAAATTTATTCTAATTTGTATTTACCCCGACAGTACATATAGTATGCGAAGAACATTCCATTTTATTGTAAACGGTTCAACTATATAGTGTATGTAAGCCATTTGGTTGCACGAATAGAAGTAGAACACTTGTAGCTCTCTATTCACAATAGCAATGCATGTCTATTGAGCAGCGAAAATAAAAATAGCAAGTACATATACGCTTATGCATAGCACATCACGATACTTGCACTAATTACTTACTTAATAAGCATCGATTTTACAAAACTGTTTTCTAATTCTTTCAGGCTGTGCATTTGTAAAGTTCGGAACTCACACGGAAGCCCAATCAGCAATCAATAGTCTACACGGAAGCACTACTATGCCGGTAAGACTCTCATTTGTCATTCAATCTAACGCAATCAAATATAATAAGTCAAGCTGTCTAGCGTAGGCGAAGGAACCTGTCATACTTAGAAATATAATGATTACTACAAAAGCTCTTATGTTCCTACTTCATTAAATTAGCATGCGGAGGAATTTGGAGAGAGTTGTTTTATCCGATACTTATCTCTAAAAGCGTTCGCTAATAAATATAAACTCAACTCCGAAACAACTACCTGTGCATCGCAGTCGAGTGACAACAATTGCTAAAGACACTTGGCACAAGATGCTATAGCGTACGTACTACTGTATATAGTAATATAATAGAGTGCTTTAGAATTATAATAAAGATGTTCCCAAGAACTGCTAGTTGTTTCCTCTTCACCTTTGTCTACAGCCATTTCCTTTCATCTCTGTCAGATAGTTTAGTAAGTTCACTAACTGTGAGATTGATTTCAGTGAAGCAGAGAAAAGTTTGCCATGCTTCTTGTTCCTTGCTAATAAATTATATTAGGGCTTTACATACCTAAGCAAACACAAAGTAGGCACATTGAAGAGAAGGTAAATATTTTCCTGGTAGTCTACCTATACATAGAGTGTTAAGTGTAATAAAATTATGTACAAGTTTTGCTCCTATACAATAAGGTACATAACAATACATATTCTATCCCAAAATAATTTTATGACGCATTTTGTAGCATTTATGTAGGCAGCTCCGGTCTCAGGTACACAGGGTTGTACTATTAGTGTATCTATTTATTAAACTTATTTTTCATAACAATTTGACTTTCACATAATAACAAAGCACATTAATGTATAAATTGTTCCTGACGGACGTGAGTTAGGTTATCCAATCCAATTCAATATATTATTTGTATTTCATCCAATTGATGTATGAAGTTGTAAAGTCGTCAGTGGATGACTTGATTGAGACGAAGCTGAGTGAGTAGCATGTGAAGTGACAACAAATAAATGTAGCAGAGTTGAAGTCACTTCACTTGACTGTCGTAGTCGTAAATATAATATACGCTATAGTACATTCTACCTATACTACTACTGTAGAATGTAGTAACGACTACTAGTTATTAAAGCATAGCTAAGGGGGCATGAAGCGAAATACCCGGGTGAGTTGATTTGTGAGTATATTAGTTATACCTACATACACGTACATTAGGTACTCATATCTTGGTTACACAAGTAGGTAAGGCAGGCACATGCCTCAGTCTGTGTACATAATAAAATACCTCCTACAATATTTGAGCAGTAGAGAGCTACCTTGATATTATAAAGTGGAGCTTGTAGCTTGCATACTTATGCATACTCGCAGACATAAAATCCCGAAAGACCTGACTTAGAGTGGAAAGAGATGGAAAAAGAAAAATGTGAAAGATAAAGCACGGAGTGTAATTTCAGGGGAAAGGTAGTGGTTGAAGTTGTCATGTCGTCCCTGGATGTCCCATTGATCTCGCGTCAGCTTCCGCTCACTTGTCTACGAACCAACGACCACCATCCGACCGAACCCAACTGAAAGTCTAACACTGAACAGAGTAACCCTCGCGCATGCCACAAACTATAAATTCGCTACAACACACAAACATTTCTAGTATATCTATAATAGTATCTAAGTCTAAGGGGCTCAACTAAAAGTCCACATCTATATATCTACTAAGTAATGTACTTCTAGGTCCAAATAACTGATTATACTACCTACGTAGTTTCTACTTCACACTTTAGGAATTTTACTCAGGTACTTATAAGTACAGTACAGTACTTTATTTTCCCTAATGTACAACATATGGCAATTCATATTTCGTATGTATAATACTTTTGGCTTTCATAACGTGAATATAGAATAATATTCCATAAAGAACTTTCTGACAGAGTTATATGTTGTTGTTGTTGGGAATTGCAAAGATGTTGGCCATTCTAAATCACAATAATATTGTGTGTAGTTATATACATAGTATAATTAATAGGAAATGCCTACGGTGACTGCTTTCACTAAGGGAAAGGTTAAATACCTATAGTAAGTAGTATACATGAAAATATTGTGAAAGGAAATGCAGAAAGCTACGTGATAATTGACAGGTGAATAGACGGGTACTGATTTATGCTTATTGTAGTGTTGTTGGTAGAGAAAGGAAGGGAAAGTGATAGTTGTACATGTGTGATGACTTTTCTTTACAAAGAAAGCATAGTCAAATGTGGAAATCTAGCCTGTCTAATTGTTCATTCAGTATACTACGTTCATCATGTACCCTCCAGAATATTATACATACGTAGAAACTGTTTTCACGTCATAGCATTGCATTCGTTACAAAGAAATGGGTAAATATACTATAGTTAGTTAAGGGGAAAGCGGATATACTTATGTACTGAATAGTTATTTATTTATGTGAACTCTACCTGCGTGCATGATATGTGATGTGATGATGATGATGTGAGTGGAGGAGCAGGTTGCATTCATTCCATGTATATAAAATATGTAGGTAGTATCTGTAGAAGTAGTTAGCTAACATTTATAGTTTAGGATCTATTATGGAAGTTTTGACTGTGGGAGGAAGGAAAGAAGCCTGACTGAGTATAGTATAGTGTGTCATATCTGTAAATATATTCTGTATAGTAAGTTCAGTTGCGTTCTCTCTGACAATTTGTGAGTTGAGTTGAGTACATAGATCTTCTCCGAAGTAGAGTTGGTAGGTATACTGTAGTGCATCTGTATAATATAGGGAATGGAAAAAGATCTTTCTATCGAGATGAGCTGTCCTCTCATCTCTTTCAGATTACAGCACGGACCCAGCAGAGCATAAGCCAAAGCTCTGCCTGCTAGCTGCTCCGATTCTTTCTAGTTTTACTTTTACCATTTACGTGTACGTAACTATATCTATCTCTCTTCTAGTGTTCTACTCTACTCTGTGTACTGTACCTCAAGCCAAGCAGAGCCACTCTCCTTATATCTTTTTTAGCATACACCGTCTTTTATTTATTTCGTGTTTCATGTATGATATGCTATGTATAAATGTGGATGTGAAGTGGAGTATTATTATTATTATGTACTGCGTATTACTACTGTTGTAGACAGGCTAGGCCAGGGAATGTTGAAAAACTAATGCTTTCAAATGACTTTGACATTTACATGTAAGTGAGCAAAGGAAAGCAGTGAGTTAGCTTGGCTTGGCTCACTATTGATGTAAATACAAAACTAACGTAAGCTCGCTGAACCTCGGGTTCCTAAATACTGTAGTACCTGCTGTGTGCTACGTCTACTTAAGCTTCATCTGCGACTTGATATTATTATGTCGAATGTAGGATGCTATCTATGCACAAATTTAGTATGTAATGTCAGTAAAACTGAGACTGATGTGAAGTGAGTGCCTGTATTTACTGAGGGAGCTTAGAAGCCTTATCTTCCCTATTTTATATGAAAAAGGAGGTTCTTCATATGAATACGTAATTTATGTAATATTATCCAACTGACTGAGTTACGTATAAGTAGATTCTGCATATAAAAGACAGTTTCTACAATAAAGACTCACCCAAGGGCAATTGATGTTCCATATGAATAATAATGATAACATCATAGAACAAAACAGAACGACAGCCCAGCACAGGCTTACCTACCGTAAGACGATTTAAGAGCGGAGTTCATTTGCAAATTAGAAATTTGTAGTATCATTGCATTTTGCTATTTAGTTAATGCAGCAAGCAGTAGTAGGACTTTGTTACTGTACGTTGTGTCCTGTCGCGTTAGAGCCTTTGGCATAATACTTATTACAAAGTACTTATTTAAGTAATCAAGTTAGAATTTTCCATTTACTCTACTTATACTTATATGTGACTTTGACTCTAACATCAAGTTTTACTACAGACAAGACAGGTAGAATGTGTATGATTAAATAAAGCTCGTTCGTTTCGTATGTTGAATTAACTACTGAATTAACGAAATTTTGTGTATTTATACTCCTCGTCCGTTATTTACTTGTGAATCTGTCATGAATTTGAACTATAATTCATAGGCTAATGCTTCCTGATGTACCCGAATACTTTATCGTTATGTAAATCTATGTAATATGCCTAAGTAAATATTCTTCTGTTCTCTGAGTACATAATAGAAATAGAATATTTAGTAGCTACATAAGGTTAAGTGTTTTACTAGATACATATCTATATCATAATATTATGTATATCTGCTTCTATATATCATAATGTAATATAGCAATGAAAGTCGCTCTTTATAAAATGGATATTTTATTTATGTGCAGGGAGCCTCTTCAAGTTTAGTGGTGAAATTTGCAGACACGGAGAAGGAGCGTCAGCTTCGGAGGATGCAACAAATGGCGGGTACCATGACAAGCGGAGGAATTATCAATCCCTTTCATGTGTTCAGTCCCTACAACAGTGTTTCCGCTGCGGCTGCCGCCGTAGCTAACAATCCTTATCAGCACTACATGCAGCAACAGGTAACTTGGAACAATATGCAACTATTCAAATTCAAATGTTATGGATACATTTGCATAATTTATGGTTCTCGTGAATAATTAACGAATGAAATTACTACACGGAGGATGAAATGTTATGTAATTTGCAGGCGGCATTGATGGCAGCAGCCCATCAACAAGCAGCCGTAGCAGCTGCAGCAGCTGGAGGAGGGAACCCGTCATATCTTATGGCAGCAGCTGGACTCAACGGACTCAATTCAAGTGGACACGGCACCAATACTCCCGGTACAATTTTCACATCACAATAATACCCGAATTATATTTCTGGAGAATGATACATAAACATTTTAGGTGCTCATACTCGTGGTACTCCTCGTCCCGTCTCAGGTCATCACGGTCATCACAATGGAAATGATCTTTATAATGGGCTTACATCTCCGTCTGGCTATGGTACCCTCATTTAGTACAATTAACCTTAGTTTTAACGAAAATCCATTTTCTTGAATTCTTATTTCATGGAGATTTCTCTTCACTTCTCTAAGTTCTTTTAAGATCCTACATACTAAGACATTTAAAAATATACTCTGCAAAAGTATTGTTAAAAAGAATGGTGGAATTGTCCAGGGTCTCCAGACATGCGTGGGGCGGGTAATGGTCCTCATCACGCCTCCCACCACGGCGGAGGTCACCACAGCTCAGACGGTCAAATTTTGTACGTTGATGTTCTACCGCCTGGGATTTTAAGCCAAGGGTTACCAAATGGAGATGTAGCAGCAGCGGCGGCCGCCCTTCATTCAGCAGCGGGCTACCCGGCAAGTGCTGCTGCAGCCGCCGCCGCTCTTCAGCCTTACCACGGTGTTGGTAAATATCCATTTTAATATTCTTAAATTCTTTCATAGACAGGCACTATCAAATTCATTTTTATTTCTTTTAATTACACTACAATATACAATAGACAGTATGATATGGTTTCAAGATGTGAACATGACCACCTGCATGCAGTGTAATGTTCTCTGAATGTAATTGTCAGGCTTCTCTAAGCTTCTTTCAATGTTCTCAATGTCATTTACAATCTATTTGACTACAATCAGCCTGCTCTTTCAATGTGTCACCGTTCTAAGGGCTATTATAGTACGTGCGTGTCAAACTAATTCAGCTAAGAGAATAAGAGCACTAGGTACAGTTTACTTTACAAGTTAACACTACCTACACACAACTGTCTCAAATATAAAAATTAAGAAAAACTATTCCTTTCGTTTTCTCATTCTAATAAGTTAAGAATTAATTCAGGACAGAACATACTATATAGATAGGGAACGACTTAGTTAGTATTCTACATAGATTCTACACAAATTCATGAAATAATTAGAAATGCTGTTTTCTTTGTATTACCCCATTACCTTTTTATATCAAAGAGGGAGAATTTTTGCTAAATTATGTTATCAAAATCCTATATTTATATGTTCTTATGTTTATTGTCTGTTTATATAAATGTACACCCACTCAATGTACTTACTTGACTTTCTATGTGTGTGGTAGAGCATTTAACTGTTCTCATGGCTGAATTATGACTATATGACGATTTGAAATGGAAGTGAGCGTTGAGTTGATTAGTTATAGACTATCTGTACCTTTTACCTACCTTATTTAGTTAATAGTGCTTTATCTATCTCGATCTATGTTAAATGTTGATTGTTAAATGGATGAAAAAGTGATGGTTATTGTTGTGGCGATTTGTTGGTGGTGGTATGTGTGTGGACAACTACTACAACCAAATGATGATGGGTGCCACGACTCCTGTGGGTGGCGGTGGTGGCTACATGGCCACCCATCCGCAACATGCTTCCTCTGTGGCAGCAGCCGCTGCTGCAGCTCTTGGACTCATTCATCCACATCACTCTTCATCCAATTCTACTACTGCATCTGTTTCCGGATCATCTCGAGAAGGTACACTCACTGACTTCTGGTTCCAGTCCACACAAAAAGTTCTTTGGCTAGGGATACCCAAAAATATGGTACACCAAATACCCCCATTACCTTCACAAAACAATTACGAAGGGTAAATTATCAACATATCACCTATGCAATTTTTTGAGGACCCTTCGTAATATTACTATGTTGTGCGTTGGTATCCTGGTGTATATTTGGTGCTACATTTGGGTAACCTTAGCCAAAAGTTACATAAATTAGTACATACATGAAAATAAATTGAGAATCAAATACTATTTCTTTTCTAAAAGCTATTGTAAATTAGTTGATGCGCCCTTTGAAAAGTAATTACCGAATTTGAAGGCTATACGAATAGCTAAATATATTTGTAGGTACAAAAACGAAGAAATTTCTGCAAAGGAAATTAATAGATTTCATTAAACAGATAAACAGTTTATTAAGCACAAGTTTCAGTTACAACGCTGTAATAATTATGTATTTTGGTATTGCTATGTATACATAAGATAACGTTTGAGTACCTATGTAATTAAGCTTGAGCTACCAATCATTCCCCAATAAATACATGAGACATTATTTAAGTGTTATAGAGAGCTACGAGTAAGCTTATACATAAAACCCTTAGACGCTTTCATCAACCTGCTTTGAGTGTGCTCATTTTATTGTTTCATAATCATTACTGATGATCTTTTATTGACTTACAAACACGTACTAATATTTAATCTATGTTTTATGTGACATTTCATTTAACTATATAATGTTAAATGCATGTACGCTAAAAATAGGTAATACTAACCTCCATGATATAGTAGTTTACTGTATATGCTATGCTGACAGCTTTAATTCCATGAAACTATAGAACAATATAAAAATGTACAGCAATAAATCACACATTATTGCGTTTTATTCCACTTTACCTTGGATTTATTGCACTGTGTATTTTAAATGGATTATTCTGTAAAATATTATGATGATTTCTAATATGTACACTTAAATAAGTTGGCAATACACACATTAGAAATACAATGCTTGCTTGATAAGTAAATAGTCAGAGCGTATTATTGCTTTTAAATCTTTTGCTTTTGTTAGTGGTTTAATTACTTATAAACTGTATGTAAATAGTATAAAGCAAGCTAAACGTAAAGTTACAAACGTGTCAGATTGAGAATTCTGTAACGTACTGGAAAATATTTTTGTGTGTTTATTGATATTTTGGGTCGGGTCAACCAAAAACTACATCTCGTTAAAAAAAATCTATGACTGGACATCCCCCGTGGACCATGTCATTTCGTTTATCAACAACGTGAGCCATTTAATATTCTTATGTGTGCTGTCCTTTCTATACTAGTTTTTTGTCTTTTGGTTGGTCAATAGAGTACTTTATTTTTCCGAGTCAGGTTCTCATATGATACTTAACTCTTGGGGACTTTGAACATGCACTTTCGATATTAGCTTTCACAAAAGTAGAACGTAGAAAACTCTTGTTAGTTTATTATTTTAGTGAATAGATACCTTTTCAATGCTTTCCTTGCATACTGTTACTGCATCTACCTTTACCAAAAGAATTTCTACCTTTCAAATTAAACTGGCAGTACACACAACCTAAAACTAAAGTGCAGTTCACAAATTCACAACTCACTAATATAAAATTGAAATGATTATCAATTTTTGTAGCTAATATCGATTTATTTCTCTAACCATTTCCAAAAAAACATAAATCTTTATTAATTTGTTGCCATATATCATATCACGGTCGGGTCACCCTACTACTGCTGCAGCGAATACTTTGTTTTTCCATGTACTTCTATAAACGTGTACTACTGATAAAACCTTCTACATTATGTAATTTAAAAACTGTTCGAATGGGAAGTTGAGAATCCATACTGTACATCTATTGACCTACATTTGATTAGACAATAGTTCGTTCCCTTATACAGTATTTGTCTGAAATAGTCTTCAAATGACTCAATGCACCATTTTGTTCCGTATGTAAATTACCTAAATTCACATACACACAAAATCGTAAAAGAGTATCATGTAGATTCAGTTGTTCATGGAGAAGTAAAGAAAGCTGCAACCTGTTGGACATCACAAACTCAACACGAATGGTTTTCATTTTTATCACTTTTAAACCACTTACATTAACAATGGAAAGGGTTGGCAACTCACTACACTAACAAAGTGTTAATTGCTGCATTAACATTTTGTCTTCATTTTAATTAGCCTAATTTATTTTGAATTTTTATTCGCTTCACTAGAAAACAATGTGAAATGCTGGCGATTTATTTATTTCTGGAGATTTTAAAGCGAAATGATATTATACTTGACACACAAAGTACATATCGAATTACACTTATTACCCAAATTAAACTGCAAGCAATTAGTTGTTTTTTTCCTTATTCGTGTGAAAATCACCTGAAAATTTTGTTTCTGAATGGTGAAAATTTTTCATGCTAATAAGCCAAATGCCTGTGTTCCCTTTAATTACTTACCACTTACTTACCCAGCCGTATTTATTTACCCTTACCTAATATTTGCATAATATTTATTTTAGTGGTTTGGTTTGGTTATTCTGTAACCTATATATATTTTCCCTTCCTTGATCTAACTAGTATATTTATAAATATGATGAATATTATGTTGCCCTATGCCCTGTAAACATTGTACACTATACCTGGATCCGCACAATCCGCAGTAAAGTAAACGCAGTTCAGTATATACCGAACCCTTAAAAATTTAGCTATATCTATACTTATCTTTAGAATAGAATAGAAGCAAAGGCTAAGTAGGATCTATAATAAATAGTACTTGATTATTATTATTATACCTACAAACCTATATTACTTATTTATATAGTTAAAAAGAGTTAGATCTTGAAATTATATTATTAATTTGTAGAGTTTCCGTATTTTGTTAGCTGTTTTAAATTTTATACTAGTAAGTAAAGTGGAGACTGGTTGTTTCGGTGTACTGTACAAGTGTATTTGGTGTCGTATCGCACGGTGTGGGTCTCGTTTTCTGTGTGTTTTCCCAACAGGGTGTTCCATTTCTGGTCCAGACGGATGCAATCTCTTCATTTATCATTTACCTCAGGAATTCGGCGATGCTGAACTCATGCAGATGTTCCTTCCTTTCGGAAATGTCATCTCGTCCAAAGTCTTCATTGACAGAGCTACCAATCAGTCCAAATGCTTTGGTTAGCTCTTTTCTATCTCTCTTCCTCTTTATTCTTAATTCTAAATATCTTTACTGTTCTTCTATACTTGTTCTATATACTATTAATATCATTGTTCTATTCTAATTTCTATTTGTTCCTATATGTAGTTTCAGTGTTTATTAACTGTTTAGCTCCTTTAAATATTACTACACCTATACCTATTTATGTGTTACCTGTGTCTCTGTTTACCTATTGCCCTATACATATTACCTCTTTCCATAAGTACCTATACTAATTCTGATATCATTTCTTAATTAAAAGTCAAAAGACAGCATACTTTCGGCCAACCACTGACTTTATACTGATTGAGTGAGCCTACTGACAATGTTCTATACACCTCATATGTAAACAATAGGGTTGATATAATTGAATTTTTATGATTACTATTTCATGCATATTTCAGTCTTTTTAATAGCACTTTGGATAGCGTTCTCATATTTTCAGTAAACGTTGCCACGAAAAATGTCCATGAACGAATTCTCTTCAAAGACAAAGACAGCGACCGCAGCGTCAAAAACACATAAAATATATTTTACTTGAATTTACAGTAATTAATCAGCTTTACCTTTCTATAAGTAGAATTCTTGTATACACCGAGTTTATAGCTTAACTTTTCTAAATAGTTTTTGAAAATTTTTAAAAATGGTGGTGGTGGTACTTTTATTTTAGTTGCTTAACTACTTCTCTTTTAATTTTGGTAATTGATTAGCCTCTGATTCAAATGGAGCCTTTACAATTACACCTAGTTTCAGTATTGTGAAAATGTAAATTTTGTCTTGTCCTTGCCCCACAATAGTACTACTGTACTTTCCTAAACTTGTCACATCAACTATATGCTTATTTCCAAATGATCATATAACAAGTAGGCTACCTGCCTACATTCATATACTAACCAAAAACCCCAAAACCAAGTCCATCCAAAGAATTAGCTGTTTCGTTCCTAGAGCTTGTAGTATGTAATTACCCGTTATGTGATGTAATTGTAATGTACTTTGTATTGTATTGTATGACTATGGATGGAGCTAACGTTGTGTGGTGATGGAATGTTAGGTTTTGTGAGTTTCGACAATCCGGCCAGCGCACAAGCTGCCATCCAAGCCATGAATGGTTTTCAAATCGGTATGAAGAGGCTTAAAGTTCAATTGAAACGGCCTAAGGATGCCTCCAGGCCATATTGAACTATATTCTCTTCTAAGCACCATATACTCACGCATGGTAAATTCATCCCCTTATAGACCGACATTTAAAATTATCATAAATACTGTATATTTTTTAAATACTTAACTAAAGCTTAGTAACTTGCATTAATTCAAAAAATATGTAAGTATTTACGATAGCTTAATCTTTAACCTATCTTTACTGTATATCTATTCACATGCCTTTAATATTTACTTATCTGATCTCAGGAGCCAATAGGTTAATTGCAATTTATATGTGCTAGTTTTTTCGAATTTTACAGTTCAGTAACATTTGGAACCCTAATACCAAATTATCAAGATAGATTATCCTAGCTTTATTGCAATGCGTATAACACAGTATTTGCTAGTACTAAAGTCTGTAGAGTAGTCTATATTTGTAAACCAAAGATTGTATGAATTGTTTGTTGCTTTTAGGTGGCCCCATGTAAACGGAGTAGTATTTAGGCAATTCAGAAGGAGATACAGTTACTTACGATTTAGCGATACGATAACCAAACAAGCCACCACCACGAACAGAAAATTGGAAAAAGCAGGAAACGCTGTATGGAAAACAGTAAAAGTATTCTAGTACGAGGCCAAAATCAATGTTATAAACCTACCTACATACATACAAAGCAGTTATAAGAGATGAAAGCAAAGTTTATTACCATCGCGGAATATTTTTGTATAGAGAACACAGAGAGAGAGTTTTCTATGGTAAACCCTCATATTGATTGTCGTATTGTCGTCACTAAAACAAACAGCTAAATTATTAACAACTCATACAAAGGGATGGAAACTATTACCGCAGCAAAATTCACTGATTTCAATGAGACTTTACAAAAAATTGTCCAAGTGAGGTGATGCTAATTAATCCTAATATCCTTACTTGTACCCTATCTACATACATACACACCTAACTATATCGTTGGAATTCTAATCTACTTATTAGCACAAAACAAAGGAAACTCACTCAGTCAGTGTTGTACTTGTACTGGTGTTGTACTGTTTATTGTCTATCTATAAGATATATATTGAAGCCAAAGTTAGAAACTTGTTCATCCAAATCCAACCTCTGTATCATCCCTTTTTATAAAATATGTTCTCTACTATGCCCAACACATTAATTAATACTCTTGCCTGTCATAATCGTTAATGTATTTAATTTATGCGTATTAAGAACCCATAAATAGTACAGAAAAGTATAATGTAGAATCAAGCAGGCTCTGTATAACACCACATTTTCCGAATAAGTTTTCAAATGTTCATGTTTGAAATATTTTGCAACATTTCTTATAGTTACACAAGTCTAATTTACCTTCTACCTACATGCAACGTAGCATAATATTTAAAGAACATGTATACGTTTACCATCTTTTACTCAAACATGGCTATAGTGGGACTACTGGGGGACAATTATTAGAGTTTGGGACTTTCATGTAATATACATAGAGAAGGATCAGATCAGATCTTTAAAAAAAGTTATAGAAGGGCACTACGAGTTGCAAGTTGAAAAGTAAGTGAAACATGTTAAATGATAAAAATGTCCACAATCCAATGTGTATGTATATAAGATATAAGTCAAGTAAAGTGAATGAAGAATCCGTAGTCGAATTAATAAAAGGTGAGTAGCTTTTTAAAAACTATTGCTCAGTAGTAGTAGTTGGTATATTTCATTTTATAAAAAATAGGAAAGAAGTAAATTATAAAAAATCATATCATAATTACTAGATTTATGTACTTATACCAAGAACAATGTTAAAACTATTGTTTAATTAAGTTTAAATACATAACTATAGAAAATATACAAAACAAATACTAAAGTATGAGGAAATACATATGTAATGTACCTATAGAGAATAAATTGTTATAATATAATGTAAAACTAAGGAAATTGAAACTGAAACTGATATCTGTTGACACTAAATGATGATGATGATGACAAGGTACTCACACACAAAGGAGACTTTGTTATTGGTCTACCAACAAAATTGTATCTATAGATGCGATATAAATAATATGTACGATTAGAATTAATTACCACTAAATACATAGGTAATCTACATTAATACAGAATACAGATATACAAACACACAAGTAGTTTGTGCAAATGTAATTTTATTTATAGCGTTGTATAGAACATTGTCATAACATGGAGATTGAGGAGGAAAATAACCAAACCAAATAACTGATCATGAAAATTTATACCAAATTAAGAACATTGACGTAATATACCCAGTGCAATTCAATGTCAGCTCTTGTCTGCGTAATGGCAAAAATATATTATGGAACTCTACGCAAGATTGGAACCCCAAAGAAAGGATGTGACTAGTTTTAAATAGTTTTACAGATCAATCCATTCATTCATAAGGTAGTGAGCATAGTTGATACTGGTACTGATATACTTACTGTACATATACTGTACTGTACTGTACTCTCTGTCAAAATTGGATGAAAGGGAAAAGTCAATTTTTTCAAACGGCAGAGTAACAAAATTTCAGCTTTATACAATAAGGAAATAACATACATATACTTACTTACATAGGTTCACTAACACATTGATAATATTAGGATAACAACACAAAAGTTGTAAATACAATTACATAGACTCAAAAATGGTATAAAATATAGATAATTGCAATTTAAGCCGCGCCAAGCCAATTTGATGACGCTAATATACAAGTACTACATTGTGAGAACAGTACACAGAATAAACAAGAGAATTATGTAGCTGTAAATATTAAGTTACCTATATGTACTGTTACAGAAAATGATCGCAAAGTATCTGCATTTAGAAAAACATATTGAATATAAACAATTAAATTAGAATAGTTGATCTAGATCTAGCAAATGAAATATAGATATATTATAATATATTATATTAGCATATCTACAGCATATTATAACTACTTACAGTCATAGACAGATAGAAGGAAGTATTACAAACAAATGAGGAAATGGAAAACAAATCCAACCAATAAAAATGAGGGGAGGATAGCATTTAAAAATAGGTCAGGGTAAGTGTTGTAATTAATTCTAAGAGAATAGATTTAATTTTAGGTATTTAGTACAGTAACGTACTTAAACTTTAAGTATACCAAAGTATTATTATTATTAATTAATAATATAAGTAGATTATTACATAAAGGTATTAGTACCTTAAGTAAATAGCTATAATAACTACAACAATAAGTAAGTAAAGGTATATATACGCGATGATAACAATGTTAGGTTTACTTGTTTAAGTAGTCAAATTCTTATTACATCATACATAAATTAATATGTACTACGTAACAAACATTAAACTAAGGACGGACATACAGAACGGAAGAATTAAATTACATTTCCTTTAACAAACTTTCAATTTCTAATTTGAAGTTTACAAAACTGATGAACAGTGAACAGACTATGTGTATTTAATACAATACATAATTATAGAAATTCAAATACGCTATCAAAACTGAGCTTTTTTATACCGACGGAAGAAATAAAGAAAACAGTAGGTCAAGTCGATTCATTATTCATGGACATTACATTACTTACCATGTACTTACAGACAGAAACAGAAGAATTCTATTGTTACATACCAAACTAAAACAACTACATACATACATTACATACCTACATAGATATGTAAGTAAAGTAAAGTAAAACTACATAGTCCTCGTCTAATCTTACCAATTGTTGTAAGTATGTCGTAAATGTCAATTTAAATTCACAATGTTAATCATGATTTAAATCTTTTCTCCTTCCTCAACTACTTTCCCAAATACCTACCGTAATGTCTCAAGTTTTTCAGTCAATAATATGTATAGTTTTAGTCCAGGTTGATTTCAACATTGTAATTCGTAGGTGCACAGTACTTATCATGAAATGATAATGATGGGAACTCTCTCGAGTGAAAGTGACATTCAGCCAAGACAAGAGTAATATTATGGTTGACAGCAATTATGTAAATGCCATTCGATACGCCGATATGTTCTAATTTTTATTTATATTTAGATAATGTTGCATTAGTATTGTAAAAGAAACAAATTGTCAAATCCCAAATAGTAAGCGAGTATAAATTATCTAACCTTAATAATTTTACATTGTAGATCTGTACATTTCGTAAATAAAGTATTACCTAATTGTAACATTTTACATTCATCTTTCACAGAGCATACGATTACTGTATATGTTTCATTCAAACCAAATAATGGTTCCACTATTTTCTTGAGCAGTAATTCATTTGAAAATGAAACATAATTCAGCTAGCTATAAATTGCTAACATACCCAATCATTTTAATCATACTACTACGTACTACCATGTTCATATTATGTAATCCGTTAAGGTTGCCAGACTTCAAAGGACAAATCCACGTTATTAGACTAAAACAACGAAAGGGCTAATTAAGTAACTAAACAGTGGTATAGTAATTTTATCTCGACCGATTACCCCAACACATTTGGGACCTTAACCCAAATGCTGCTTTCAAGTCATATGTTGCAAAATTCTGAGCCCAATCATGGTCACTGTGACACTGTTTCTCGTACTAAGATGTTAATAAGTAATACTGTTTTTATTCATATACATAATTCGTTTTTCAGAACAAAACGATACTTGTTAAGTTTATACGAGTGGAAATAAGTCTCCAATTAAATTCAGGGAAATAGAGTTCCCTTAAAAAGTACAATTTGGCGATTCTTCTCAAAGCTTATCACATTTTTTCGCCTAATAATACAATGTTTTTACACCACGACATCACGGACACCTCCACTTGGAGGATAGTCCCATTTTGACTACAAATATCTACTTTTTTAGTAGTGAGATTTGTTTAGGTTAAATTATTAGGGTTTCATAGAACATCTTAATATATTTATGTAGTACCTAAGTAGATACCAATGTATAGTATACTAGATATCAGACTAAATTCTGCATGTCGAATTGAATCTATAAAGCACCTTACTACAATTCAGCTTCCTCCTGCATGCCGCATCTCTTCAATTTCAGATGATTCTTAAGAAATGAAGAACTGCTAGTAATCTCTTGGAAAAACTAGGAAAAACTGAAATACTGATCTCCAGCGAGTTCTTTCTTTGCCAATTTTGAACAGGTAATAATCTATTTAATACTAGTCAATATTTTCTAGCTTCATTTTTGTTGATACGTATTTCATAATGTAATGTGGCAAATGGCAAACCATTTCATCAAATTCAAAGCCATTTTGTAGATTAATGGCATTGGTTTCCTGACACTTTGCTTCTTGGTTCCTGTTCTTTACTTCTACTCCCGGTCCAGTCCCGCCTAACCTGACCTGACTAAAATTGAATATTGTTTTTCAACTCCGACTGTGACACTTTTGCCTAGATTTCTATATGAGTAATTTCTATATACGGATTATTAGTATCAGCTGATATTATTAAAATATTGTATTCAGTATTATTAAAATCCAATAATTTTTATTATTGATCATTGTTTACATTGATACAGTATTGACAGTATAGACAATTAATCGTATGATTTGGTATTTCTCAGGCGGACCAGACCAGAACTACAGTACAGTGGACAAGGAGAGGAGAGGCGGTTAATAGCTAACGTAAATTCATTGATTTAAGTAAAAAGTGGCCACTATTGGAACGGCAATTTTCTCAAGTTTCAGAAACAACTGGATACATCACTAAGTCAGTCAGGTACGGAGATGCAGTTGACAAGACTCTCAAGACAATAATTTTATTTTCATTATAAGGCTCATTGAGCTGTTGTAAGTATTTAACAAAAACTGGGATCGGATCCAGTCAAGGCCAAGGTTGCGGATTGCGCTGGATTATAATCTTTAAAGCGAAATTCGTTTCCGTGGTCCCACCTTGATCAAAACCATATTATTTTCAAGCATTGCACTATGTACTATTTATTTCCAAAAAAACGTTACATCCGAAATAATCCTTACCCCAATTTCGACAATCCAACGGATTGAACGGATAGAAAAAATTACAGTATTTTTAACTCCCTTTAGACTTCCCTGCCAGTGGACAAGTATTTTATGAGCCAAGGAAGGAATCAGAAAATTGTACGTTGCTTGATTGCAAGACTGAGTTGGTTAACATAATTTGCATTCAAATATACAAAGAAATATACGATGCAAGGATCATCAAAAAAACACGATTTGTCACCAAGTGATTCCCAATTACCAAATAAAAAACTTCGAATGGAGAATTCTCACAATGAAAGTGGCGGATCTATTGGAACTACTTTTAACAACTCTAGTAAGTTTATATATTGCATTTTGCATGGTATTCTTAACATAATAAAAATAACAGCCAATAATTATGATGATTATACTGTACTTAATACAAGTCAAAAGTCTTTGGGCTAGGTTAGGCTTATCTCTTACCTTAATAATAATCAATCTCTAATTCTAACAAATAAGCATTTAAGTGATTCCTTTAATTTGCATTGCAGAAAATTATCTAAGCAAACTGTCCGTAAGTTTCAATGATTCAACGTCTAGTCTGGAAAGAACATACGGAAGTTTTCAAAATCGGAGCGGTTTAACAAAACCTGTGGGTTATGTTGAAAAGCCGGTTTCCGAGCGTTTTGGACCGTACTCAATGCGACCGGCACGACGACAGACAGCACCAATGATTATAAGAGCAAAACGCCAAGTTCAGGTATGATCTAGCAATATTTTGACATGTAACTTGTCTTTAATCTTACTATGTAATAGAATAATACTTTTAAACATAATTGACGTTAGGAGGACGCTCATCCACACGTAACAACAACAGCTCAGAAAATAATAGAAACATTAGCTCGAATGTCTACCCCAGTTGCAAATGCACAAAAGGTTCCCATCGATTCGATAAGTAAGTGTCTTCATTCCTTTTTCCACGTCAAAAGTAGGTGGTGATGAAATTGTAATTTTTGTAATTATAAAAAACTATACTAGTAATTCAAATTATTTTTAGAGCCCCTGAAACCATCATTTACAAATCTGCGAAGAAACATAGATTACGGTGGTCCACCAATACTTCGGTCTCCTCTAGTTCCGTCATCTACAAAAATTGTGTCATCTCCAGTCTTAAGCAACAACCTGACATTGAGAAGTATACCCAAACTAGTTGATAGCGCTACCAACACCGAACATGTGTAAGTACTCTTCTTTAACATTGTCACAATTAAATCTTTTTTAAGGCAGCGTTCATTTGTTCCTCGAACATTTTACAATGACACGAAGATGAACGCCAACAAATTAACAACAGAAAATACAAACTACTGTCACTAAGAGAGATTTTTATAATAATATACAACATTTCTTGATTTCAATTACTGATTTTTTGAAATGATATAATACGTGTTGGTTGACAGAATGTTGGGAAAGTGTTGTTAACGCATTGTCGTCAACAATTGGTTAGATTTTGTTGTAATGTCGTTAAATTGTGTTTTTGTAGGAGTTACCCTGAGATGGGAACATATGGTGACAATGACAAACATTCAGGAGGAGGAAAAATTCGTCGTAATCTGAGCAGGATGCATGCAGCTCCTTTAAAGAAGCCTCCAGTTGCAAATACTAATAACTTAGGTAACATTAATAACGTCAGCGAAAAAAGTGAATTTAGTTTTGGAACTTCTTGGTCAGCAGAAGAAGTAATTGAAGCTATGGCCATTCGTCAAGAAGACAACAAAGAAATCGGTGCAAGTGAAACTGCGAATAAACCTATGGACATGGAGAATGATTCCGGTGCGGACTCTGAAAAATCGAAAAAGCCAATTGAAAAGTAAGTTCAGGAGTAATCAGCCTTCTAGTTCACTACATTCCAGGGAGAGGCAATGTTTGTAGCATTTGATTCTGTCATCGTTATCGCTTAGGATATTTATAAAGTACACAATCACACAACACAGTAGTGGAAGTGATAGGATACTTTGGTATTTTTATCTAATTGGTTATTTATCCTTCGGATTGGCCTGATTTTGTTCAATGCCATAATATTAAAATGATAGCAGATGAGAATATCTTAAATGTACGAGATTAAAATAATAATGTTAATTCAGTAGCACCATCCTAAGTCAGTGCAGGGAGTTTAACACGAGTAAGGATCAGAGCTGGGATAGTGGGAAAGCATCAACAGTTAAAACAGGAGCAGGGACTGACGTGGGTACAATGAACAAGGAGGTCGCGGTAACAAAATTATTGGTTCAATCTATAGCTGGAATCAGAAGAATAATAAAGTAATTGCGTATCGCTTATTTAGACAGCTCTCTGTCAATTTTCATGAAGTAGAAACATTGAAAAGCTATTATACTGGCTAATTAATAAGTTTACGTGGCCTTTCGTCAATGACAATATTATATTGTATATGATTGCAGGATGTGGAACTGTCCAACGTGTATGGTACCAAACAAAGACCAAGCTCTGGTGTGTATTTGTTGTAGTGAAAAGAAACCTGCATCTGGGTCTGTTGACAATAAAGAGAAAACCGCTTCACTGCCTTCGTTTACAACTTCTGCAGGAGCAACACCGTTAACCTCTGCTCCGTTAACAGTCCAATTCGGTATTGGCAGGTACGAATTGTAAAAATTATCTAGCTAAGTATTTTGAAGTAAAAATTGAACTAATAAACGTGTTTTTGAAATTGTAGTAACTCAAAATGGAAATGTCCAACATGTGATGTTCAAAATGAACTCACTGCTCCAACGTGTGTATGTTGCTCTGAAAAAAATCCTAATGCAAAAAAAGCAGAATCTGTGGCGGTGCCTGCCAGTACACCTGCACCGGCCTTCAAATTTGGCCTGTCAACCTCTTCTTCCACATCTGGAAATACCTTTCCTGCATCGAGCACACCGTCGTAAGTTTTTTAATCAGTAGCATGGTAAAATGCGGTTATCTGGATTTACACTGTATGAAATTATACTTCGGATAAAATGCTTGTTAAACTATTAAACTCTATGGCGATATAAACTTATATATAAACATTGCAGAACATTCACCTTCGGTGCTCCCACTCCTAGTGTCACAACACCCACTCCTAAGAAGTCAGAAAATGAAGCTGCTCCAAGTTTTGGATTTTCAACGGCGAAGCAGTGAGTAAACCGATATGATATTAGTAATTTGCTTTTGATAACTCTAATTGTCATCACCATCGCTTAAATAGTTTATATATATTTAGTTCAGTGTGTTGAGTGGGAATAGGAACGTTGCAAATCCGTACAAAACTCACAGAGTGAAAAAATTACGAGAAATTAGTCATTTATAGTCGAACTTGGGACCGCAATGCTACTTGAACATTGACTCAGTAGAGACA